>JANHFJ010141086.1:0-12224 GCA_032468195.1 Cerberus rynchops
CCACAGGTAAGTTAGGGCAGAATGGGAGGGTAGGTTAGGAATAAGTTGAAGAAGGGAGGTAGTTGGGAAGGTGGGTACTACTTCAGCTATCTCTATTCCCCTCTCCCTATCTCTAACATGGTAGCACTGGAGCTTCAAAATGGCTTATACAACCAAAGTTATCCTACTGATCAACATTTCCCATTAGAGTCATGCTTCACACATCTCATATATTACACAGTGCTATTTTATGCAACCAGTAATTTGGGCTTTCTCCATGGCTGCATTTGTCCTGTGAACAACATTCCTTTGAAGATACAGACGCCCCCAACTTTGTTGGTCTTTTACAATGTGTTAAATATCTGGGTATTTCCCATAGGCATTTGGGATAGGAGGTTAAGTGAGTCCCATTGTGCCATTGTTTGCTGCAGTGAATTAAACAGGAACGGTTTTTCAATAACAGGTAAGATTTATAGGTTTTTGAATATCGATTGTCTGAATTGCATTATTGGGTTTTGGTTTTGATCTCTGTTCTCTGCTCATAGTTGCCCTTGTGAGATGGGTAGTTGTATAAATTTTATAAATAGACAAATAGTTGTATAGTTGCAGTATACTTTAGAGGAAGAGAAGGTGTTCCTGTGGAATTCATAATTTGTTTGCTCTGGAAATGAATCTATAAATTACTGGACAACCTGTGACTTGCTTGGTCATCAATTGAGAAATACTTTCTTACCAGACTCCTCAATCCCTTCAATGATGGCAGAGCTTCTAATGTATTGCCTGTTAGTGTGTGACAGTTCATAGACTGGAAGATACATGGCAACAGATCAGCCAATGGGAGTTGATTGGTGACTGAAACAGTTTTGAAGCCTGGGCGTGGCTAAGCTCTGCAGCTCCAGAAACTGAAAACTAGTCTGTGCTCAGTTCTGAACTGAAACTGTTAACTCCTCTTCTCTGCTTGTGTTTTCTTCTTTCTACCATGTTGAAAGAGCTTTTGGTATTGTATACTTACTTCATGTTATATATAAAGAGAAGTTACTGGATCCCGCTGAGTTCAGTTACTTGTGTGTGCTTCTGAATGTGATTGCTGCTGCAAACTCTGATATTGCCTTCATTGAAAAAGTTCTTTAAAATGGGTCTCAGATTTTGGATTCATTCTATAAATCAACCCATTTGAGGTACCTCAGTCCCTGCAATGCACCAATTTACCCAGTTAAAGGTTGCACACAGTCAATCAGGAGAATTTTAATATATACAGATAAATCCTTTGTTATGTAAGAGGGAGTCTTTGGAGCAGAGTGGAATACAAACTTGAGTAAACATTTAACTTGCAAATAAATATTCTAGAGGTGGTCTTGCACTGGAGATTATCACATCATGGATTTTTTTTTGTACATCCATAGTATTTTAAATTTCAACCTAATTTATAGTGTGTTGGTTTATTTCTATTATAATATTTATCCATATGTCTCTTTCTATAAATTAGGGAACAACATTAGGGATTTTAAAGAATTTTGCAGTACATCATAACTAGAACAAATGTAGGCATTTAGCTGCTAACAGATTTGTGGCAGTAGAATTCAGGTCTAGGAAACATTTCATCTAACTCTCCCACCTCCAAGAATCAGGAACCTTCGAGTACTGTATTTTACCCACTGCACGAGGCAGCCACGAGATTTTACCTTTTTTGTTCTTTTCACAGGAATTGCAGCTAGCAGCATTATGGTGCTTCCTAGTAGCCCAGGGAGATATGTAGCATCTTTTTAAAGGACCCTGTGTTTCAACAAGCATGGGTTTTTAAAAATGTTATAGCACAGCAAATAGAAAAACTCTGTATCTTCTATAATGAATAACGTTAAGTCGAGCTCTTGCCCTGTAAATGGTCTTGAAAAGTTTTTCTGTAGATAGCAGGAACACCGAGACAAACTTGCAAAAGTAAGCAGGTCAACAAAATGGGAATGGATTTGCCTGACATGTACATTTTTACCTATCAAAGCACTTTTACTCCATTTCCCATCTCCAATTCCCATTCTCTCAGCCACACCTAATTAGATTAGTTATTTAAATTTTATTATACTAATATTTCATTGTTAGACAACCTGAATACAACCCAAAGCAATTAACTTCTAAAGGAAAATTCAGTGCATCTCGGTAGAATCTCTGTTTCAGGGGTCTGACTTCTTCCTCTGTCACCATGCTGCATTGAGTGGGATTCTTACGGCACAACCCTAGACAAAGATACTTGAAAGCACGCCTCCTTGAATTCTGGTAAAGGAAATGCACTTGGTGGGGGGATGGGGAGGGGCAAACCACAGCTGGGATGAATGGATGACATTGTCTTCCACCCACTTTCAGCTCATAGCAGATAACAGAATAATAGAATAAGACTTCTGTCCTAAGCCGTTTTAAGCCATTCCAAAGGGATGATCTCAAATGCTTCCTTCTGATTTTGATTGGCTATAATGTGGCATCCTCCTTGTCCTCTAGAGCAGAGGTCCCCAACCCCCAGTCTGTGGACCGGCACCAGTCCGTGGCATACCAATACCGTGGCTGTGCAAAGAAGTGAAGCCCCATCCGTGGGATGCAGGCAGCACACAAAACCACGCCCCCCTCCAGTCCACGGAACCGGTCCCTGATGCCCAAAAGGTTTGGGGGCTACTGCTGTAGAGGCTGGATAATACTGGGCTCTTTCTCTGCTATTCAGCAACTATCACTTGTTTTAAAATTATCTTGTGGTTGATCTAACAATGGCCCATTAAGACGATCGACTTTCCTTGCCCCTTATTTTCTTATTGTCCCCCAGAAGCTCATTGTTCTGTTCAACATTGTCAATATTCTGTGGACATCTTTCAGTTTCTGCCCAGTTAGACAAAATAAGCCTCCTTGCTTTTCCATTCCCAGTCCACATTATATCAAAATTTCCCTTTCTTTTTTTTTCCCCCTTCCCCTAAATCTTTTTAAAGTTGCAACACAGGCACATTGGAAGAAGTTCAAAGTTTCAGTGAATGCCACTTTGCTTCTCCGAAACTGAACCATGAAATCTTCAATACGTTTCTGGGGACCTACAGTAGAACACAGGGACAAAAAGAAAATAAAACATGTCCCTGAGCTTTGTAGCATGGGAGCAACAATGATGAATAAGGAAGTGGGGAGAGAAAGTCTATGTTGACATTAAAGATGGGAAAGTGTAAAGACTTCCGTGTGTAGAAACATCTGAGAAAGCAAAGGAAAGACACAAGCATAGTGACGGGCTAATATTCAAGAAAAGGCAAAGACAGGCACCAGGAAACTTGCCCACACAAGGACCAGCCAGGAAAGCTGGCCTTCCTTGCATGGATGGGAAGAGCAAGAAGCAAGAAACAGATGTTGCAATGGGCTTCTTCTGCAGTCTTCTTCTGACTGGAGGCTTTAAAGGGCTTCCGGAAGTGTCATAAGTAGCAGATGAGAGACACAATTTTGCCAAGAGAAATTGTCCTAGTGGTACGGTGCCCTTCAAATCAAGAATGCCTGAAGAAAAGTGTGGTGTCTTGGTGTCCCCATGATCGATAGTACACTAAATTAAGTGTAGCTTAATTTAATATACATCCAATTGTGTTGTAAATGTTCACACGGAAAGAAATGAACAAACAAAAATGAGAGACACACTGCCTGCTCAACAACGCATTCACCGGCATCAGCTTTACACGCTGAGGAAGAAAAGGATAAACATCTCTGCTTCCTTGATGTGGACACAAGGAGATAGAAGAATGGCAAAATGACAACCTACCAGAAAGCTACACACACACACGAACCAAATCTTCAACTTCTTCAGTAACCAGCCCACAACACACCAAAGAAGTAGACCCTCTTCAAGAGAGCCAGAGCACACTGCAGCACCAAATCCCCTAATAGAAGCAGAGAAGAAATATCTCTTCAACATTTTTCTCTGCAATGGCTATCCCAGGAATGTCATCCTGAGACGCATAGCATCCAAACCCCAAAAAGCCACACAGAAAAGAGTGGCATGGAAACAAGTCCTGCCATACATCAAAGGCACATCAGAAGTGGCTGCCAGGGTGCTGCAGCCCCTAGGAATAATAATAGCCCACAAACACACGTTCACACTCAGACAGGAACTTACAAAGATCAAAGACAGAAAGAACACAGAAGGAAGACAGAATCAACATAATATCCAGAATCAGTTGCAACAATTCTAACCAGTTCTATATTGGGCAGACAGGGTGGCAGTTAAAAAATAGAAACCATGAACACTAGCTGGCTGTCAAACAATGTGACCCAAAGTCCCTGATTGCCAGTCACACTGACAACACCACCGGTTTGACTGGGAGGAAGTATGTCTTCCTTGAATGATTCTCCAGATTCCTCCTCAGATGTCAGTTCAGGGGAGGATGAACCCATTCCTGGCATGTCAGGAACTGATTTGATTGATGGCTGTGAACAGCCGCGGGTAGAGATTTGAAGGAGGCTTAAGCTGGAGAAAGCTTGCAGTGGCAAATGGTCAGCGAAGAGGAGTAGGAACTGCCTTCTGCACCTAATCCAAAACATGGATAGATAAAAGGCAGGAGCAGCGAAGGTCTGGGCTGCACTGGAAAACTGGCTATTTATCACAGCAGAGAGAGAGAAGTGTTGCTGGAAACAATGTGTTTGTTTTCTAGCTGTGTGTTTTTGTCATCTTTTCTGCTGCACTCTGGATGGACAACATATTTGGAACTGATTTGTGCCTTGTAGACTCTGGAATTTACTTGCCTCGTGAGCTCTTGTGTGTGGATTTAAGTTTGTTTGGTGGGGTTATTTGTTTAAGCAACTTTCAATTGCTTGGCCTGCTTGTGGCTGAACTTAACTGGGGCAGTTCTGAGTCTTGGTGAAGGGAATTGCTGGGGAATATTAATAAACTCGCTAAAACCACAGTTATATATATGCATGTGTGCACATTTTGTGTGTGAGTGTAAGAGAGAGAAAGAGAGGGAGAGGGAGAGAGAGACAGCAGGGTAGCATACAAAGCCGAAGTCATCGGTCATGTCAAAAGCCGACAGGCATGTGAGTTTATCAAAGCCTGGCATTGTACCAATGGGTCCCTCAACAAACACATTGACTTGGAACCAGTGTATGAACCAATAAGGAAGCAGATCATCCGAACCAACAACCAACAACAGAAGCGACCACCCCCTCACCAGTTGAGTTTCACACCTCACAGCAACCAGTCAGAAGTCACAAGACCAGAATCAGTCTTGTGATTCAACCAGTCACAAGACCAACCAACCACCCAGGACCTTTACAAATGAACAAAACCCCACTGAAGATGTTACCTAGTTTGGTAATGAAACGTAAGCTTGGACGACAAACCTTTGCCTAAATCTACAACCTGAGCGATGAATATTGTCTGTGGTCAGATATCATCTCTACACTGCTGATAGTCAGCTAAATATCCAAATGTTAATGTCCACGTTTATTCCAATGTCTGGAGATAATCTAGGGGTCTGGATGGAGGAGAACAAACTGAATGGACACATAGACCTTCTAATTCTAGTTCTAATTAGGGTTTCAGTTACCCATATGGAACATGATACATAATTTGGGAGCATTCCTGAACTTTCAGCTTAAGCTCAAAAATCAGAGGGCAACTGTGACTGCCAGGAAAGCCTTTGCCCTCAACTGCAGATGATTTCAGAAAGTAAGCTGTGTGTTCTGGATGTTCTAGAACAATTATGCAAGTTAAAGCAAAGTAATATTTACCATTGTCTGCTTACTTGTCAGATTTTCTTGAAAGCATAGGTTAAACACACTTAACAAAAGGAAAAGAAAAAGGGTAAGAAAAAAGATTTGCTCTGAATATTTTCTAGATTCTGAGCCATTGTATTTTTATCTACATTAGCAATACAAGGACAGATGGGCTATTAGTTGCCTGCAAATCCTTTCACTAGAATTTGAATGAACCTCAATACAAAAATATACCAAGACCATTTAGGGTCTTAAATCAGCAATTACCGTACTTAGTGTTGTCTCTGACATTTTTTCCCCTTTTTTAAATTAATCTTTATATTTCTGTTATATATATCTTCTCGAAGTAATAACTTGTCACTAATCCCCTTGTTGATGACTTTCTCTTTGAAGTCATATTATCTCAATTTCTTTGTGGGATTGGGTAATAATCTTTATTTTTCTTCATTTATTCATGTCCAATTTTCAGAAAATGCCTGCATAAGTCCCTGGAAATTTCTTGAAAGTTTTCTGAAGTTGTCTGCCAATGTCTCTTTCCAAGGGCTGAGAGAAAGTGACTGGCCCGCCCAACCTAGCTGGCTTCTTACCTAAGGTGGGACTACAATTCATGGTCTCCTGGTTTCTAGCATGGTGCCTTGATCATCACAACAAATTGCCTCTCTGTAGGAGTCTTAACAATATCTTAATTCTGTAATAACTTTGATGTCTTGCTGTAAAAATGTTTAATACTTTACTTCAGAGCTTTATAGTTTCTAAGAATCTGTGAAAGCCAATATATCCATGTACTGAAATACTCTTTTTTCCTTGTTTTCCCTTGAGATGATTTCTCAAGATTCGCACTCTATCCAGATTTCCAGCAATTTATATATATTTGTTAATTCTAATTCTTTTCTATTTTGACATAAAGGTAACAAATATGCTCTGTTTAACCATCTTTCAAAGTTACTGGCAAGAAAATTACAAGTTGTAGACATGTGATGATGGACTTAATGACTGTGGGAGAAGGGAAGTTATAACAATAACACAATGTCTCACTTAATGACCATATCACTTAGCAATAGAGTTGCTGTTGTCATTAAACAAGGACTATTAAGCTAAATTCTTATTTTTGATGGTACATTTTGTACAATATGTACGCAGATTGCACATATAGTATCATTACAATTGTTGGATGTAAATTTCATTAAAAATGCATAGAAAAACTACTCTATCACTTTCTATATTTCTAATATGAGCTCTGGAATACTTAAAGAGCCCTGGGGAAAAGGGAGATTTTCCATTAATGGTAGTAGACATCTTGATTGCTCTAAATACCTTCCTGTAGCTACATCTGTATGTTTAATTCCAGCCAATTGCAAACCAAGTGGAAACTTAATAATTCATATCCTAACCAAAGATTTAAGAATTCATAAGCAATTTTTAAGAATATAGGCAGTTCCCAGAAGGGTGATTTTTTTTTAAAAGAGTGTTTGGGTCTGGTAAAATCAATATTTCTAGATTTTGGGGAAGTCCTTTAGGCATTGCTCTGAGGTTCCCAAACACGATTTGTGTAACAATTGTGTAAAAAGTCCTAATTTTTCATAATTGTTATGATATTTTGTCATTTTTTTTACAATCGTTTTTCTTTCATCCAAGCATCACCTGGAAAAAGCAACATCAGTGAGCCACACTTGAAATATTAGGTATGTTATGAACAAGATGTCTATCTGTTTAGGCCTTAAAAAGTCTCATAAGATCTCAGCTTGTTCATTTTCCAAAATCTTATCCACATGATGTAATTTCTACAATATTGAAATGTAGATTCAACATTTGTACATTGTGTAATTTCCCAGTGCTTTCCAGATTTAATATCAGGCCCCAAACATCGGTCCAGAAAGGACTTCCTTTTTTTTTTTAAAAAGATACTCAACATTCAAAACCTCAGCTTGTTTTCCATTACAGTAATTGTTAACACTCCAACATGAAATCAGATGAGAGAAATGAAGATTTTGGAGGTCACGAAAATCTGACAAATAGGGAAAGGATACTAGGAAGTGAGCAGAGGTCTGCAGAAGGCAAGACTAAAGAACTCCCTGGAAAGAAAGTTCATCAAACACTCTCTTTGTTGTTTCAAAATGCCATTGTCTTTGTACTTATGCCCCATTACTTCATAAAGAGGACCTGGATACATAATGCACTATATCAGGGGTGTCAAACTGGATTTCTTTGAGGGCCAGATCAGCACTGTAGTTCTCCTCCATGGGCTGGCTGGGGGATGAGGGGGATACGAAACGGGTGGCTCCTGCAGCACTTTGCTGGCCAAAACAGGGACATGCCCTCCCCCACGTGACCAGCATTTTGCTGGTCAAAACACACACCCCTGCTCCCCATTTTGGCCAGCAAAGTGTTACAGGAGGCTGTCCAGGCCAAAAATGGGCCACACTGGAGCCACACGCCCCCCCCCCAGTGCCCTGTTTTGGCTGCCAGAGGCACTGCAGGCCAGTCTTTTGCTATTTCCAAGCTGGCCCCATGGGCCAGATTTAAGTACCACGTGGGCCGGATCCTTGAGTTTGATACCCCTGCACTATACCCAATTAGATACCTTGTTGCTGTACAGTCTAATTTATATAAATCGCTAGAGGGATTGTGGGGATGGGATGGCACAATGATTAAAAAATGCTGACAGCCTGGGTTCGAGACCCAAGAACCACGCAACAGGGTGAGCTCCCGTTCCTGCCCCAGCTCCTGCCTACCTAGCAATTCGAAAACATGCAAATTCAAGTAGATTAATGGATACCAATTCGATGGGAAGGCAACAGGCTCCATGCGCCTTTGGCATTTATGCTGGCCATATGACAACAGAAAATGTCTTCGGCCAATGCTGGCTCCCTTGGCTATGAAATGGAGATGAGCATGACGCCCTAAAGTCGGACACGATTAGACAGGGAAACCTTTACCTTTAGAAGGATGTTACTGTAACTCCTCCCCTCTTTAGCCCCATCTTCATTTTCAGCACTGTCAATGCAGCAATTTGTGTCTCAGTGTAAACATCATGGTCTTCAGAAAATTTTAACAGTATACATATTGCTAACTGTAGTCCGATTTCAAATGTATCCATGAGTGAAAGACCATTAATGGTAATAATGCTATTAACTATTAAATATTAATGCCACTCCATAGCTTACTTCTAAGTAAGCCCAAACCTAGGGAAAATAGTTTTTAATTTATCTCAAGAACAGAAGCTGTCCCTGCTTACCAGTAAGTTTCTTTTTCCACAGGAGAAGCAGCATATTTTCTATATTATTCAAGGTAGGTGATAATTTATTCTAAAAATAATACTCACCAATAGGAGAGTATAATTTTACCCAGGAGGACGGGGAAGGATTTGCACTCCTAAATAATAAGCCTGTGCAGTTTGGAGGGCAGATTCTAAGATGAAAAACACCACATGAAGGATTGGAAAAAGGTCATTTGAGAACCTTCATTTCAACATCTTTAAAAATTCTGATTTGTTTTAATGCAATACAGTTTGTACTGTTCTCCCAATTGGTATTTCTTGGTTACGTTGACTTATGTTCACAGATGTCTGTTCCCAGTAGCAATGATTTTGCAATAACAAATCATGTGCCATGTCTTCATAATGCAACCGCTGTATTTTTGTACTTATGTCACAATGTCAGACACAACTATGTAAGAGGTTCAGTTTGTACTGCAATGTCATAAATTATGCCCATGATAAGCTGCCCCCCCTTTTAATTTTTTTCTCACTAGCTAGGGTCTCTGATATGCCTTATGATGGAATCTAGCATAGAATTGCTCTTTTACTGTACGTGTACAGATTCACTTTCATAATTCCTTAGCTTTTTTTCTCCTCAAAATAAACTAACTGCAAAACTCCGGGCTTTGAATGTTTTTTGGTTGACAGCCGCAAATTGAAGAGAGAAGATAAGAATCCGATGGCAAAGCTTCCAGTTGGCCTAATAGCCAAACATAATATTTAGAACATACAACATAGAATAATAGGGTTAGAAATCATGGAAGTCTTCCAATCCAAACCCATGACCAAGCAGGAGATGCTATTCTGGACCAATGGCTGCCCAGTCTCTTCTTGAAACTCTCCAGTGATGGAGCACCCACAATGTCCAAAGGTAAGCTGTTCCGCTGATTACTTGTTCTGTCAGGAAATTTCTCCTTAATTCTAGGTTAGATCTCTTTAATAATGATCTTTCATCCATTTCTTCTTGCTCTGCCCTGAGGTGCTTTGGAGATAGCTTCTTCTCTCTGACAATCCCCAACGTACTTGACTGCTATGGTATCACCCTAGTCTTTCTCTTCATTAGACTAAATAGACTTACAGTATTTTTTGGCATATAAAACACACCTGAGTATAAGACGCACCTAGATTTAGAAGAGGAAAACAACAAACAAACGTTTTTGGCCTCCATGCACCCCATTTTTGAGGCTTTTGGGGCCCATTTTTGAGGCTTTGAGGACCCGTTTTTGGGGCTTTTTTCAGCCTCTTCTTGGGCCTGTTTTTGAGGCTTTTGTTTAGCCTGTTTTTGAGGCCTTTTGGACCCATTTTTGAGGCGTTGAGGGCCCATTTTGGGGGCTTTTTTCAGCCTGTTTTTGAGTCTTTGGGGGCCTGTTTTGAGGCTTTTTTTCAGCCCATTTTTTAGGTTTTTTTGGCCCATTTTTTAGGCTTCTTTTGGCATGTTTTTGAGGATTTGGGCCCCGTTTTCGGGGCTTTTTTTTTGGCCATTAAAAAAAAAGCCCTGAAAATGGGCTGGAAAAAGCCTTAAAATGGGCCCCAAAGCCTCAAAAACAGGCCTAAAAAGCCTCAAAATGGGCTGAAAAAAGCCCCCAAAACGGGACGTGCTGAGGCCAAAAACGGCCAGAGGGTGGGTGGGACTTTGGCAACATCTGTATAAGATGCACAGACATTTTCACCCACTTTTTCAGGGCAAAAAAGTGCATCTTACACGCCCAAAAATATGGTAATTCCCTCAATTGTTCATCATATAGTTTTGCCTCCAGACGCCTGATCGTTTTGTTGCTCTTTCTATGGTCTCAACATCCCTTTTTGTATCATGGTGACCAGAACTGGACACGGTATTCCAAGTGTAATCTCGCCAGTGCAGTGTAGAGCGGTACTATCATTTCACATGATCTTGATGCTATCCCTCTGTTGTTGCAAGTTGGTTAACCAGAGCAAAGGAGGGCTTTCATGGCAACAATGCCATGACTGCACAGTCCTTTGAGTTCCCTGCACAAGGCTGCAGAGCTATGTTTTAATTCCTTTTTGTAAGGCTAGGAGAACATTTGCCTGCCTCATCTCTGAGGATAGAATATTCCATGAGGTGGAGGCAACAGCAGAGAAGGTTCTCATCTTACAGCCCACCAGTCAAAAGTCTTTGGAGCAAATGTTTTCTTTCCCACTTGCTAAGGCCATGATAAATAGTGTGGTACACAGTCTCATATAGCGTTGTGATTTTCTTTGGTTTAGCTGTCTATTCATGCAGACATCCCAAAGGTGCTTTTTCAAGAGACAATTGGATTTTCTTGTTTTTCTTTGAAGACGTTTCACTTCTCATCCAAGAAGCTTCTTCAGTTCTGGCTGGATGGTGGGGAATGGATGACCCTGAGGACACAGATAAACCTTCAAGTGGCCTCAACAACTCTCTAAAAGAATGCAAATGACCAGCTGTCTGTGAAGCATATAAATCCTTCCATTCTCCACCATCCAGTCAGAGCTGAAGAAGCTTCTTGGATGAGAAGCAAAATGTCTTCAAAGAAAAACAAGAAAGCCCAGTTGCCTTTGGGACATCAGCAGTAATCAGCACCACACACACACGCACACACGCACACACACATACACAGTGTGGTGTTGATTACATATATGACTATGTAAATATGATTACATATATGAGTTACATGTATATATGAGTATGAATGTATATGCAATAGTTAGTGGTTTGTCATCTTAGAAACACATATTTTGAAGAATTTCTTAATAAACTTCTAACCTAATGGGAGAAACTTATTCATTGAAAGCTTATTAAGACCATCTCAATTAGAATGACAGTTGTAGTGAATGACTTTCACGAAAATTCATCATTTCAGTCTTTCTTTGAGGTTGTTGCCACAGGAGAGTTTTACATTGTGTGCCTGCACGCACATCATATTTGACATTTGTTAATCATGCTAAAGATGGCTACAGTTGTTTTGATAAAGTACTTGAAACAGTTTCACATGTAACCTACACCTGTATAATCCATATCTCTTTCCCTTTGTCCCCCACCCCGCTTCACTCTATTTTAAATCCTACATTAGTCTATCCACTGTATGCATCTGATGAAGTGAGATGCAGTTTATGCCTTTTAATAAAATTTGTTAGTTGAAAACAATGCTACAAGACTCCTGTTTTGTTTTGTTTTATCATCACAGTCTTAACATAGATTTCTTTCTACGATCTCTAGTTGTACCTAGTAATCTGAATTCCTATAGTCTTCTGAGGGAATGGGCAATATTTTTATAACTTTTAAAAAATA
>JANHFJ010145225.1:0-12180 GCA_032468195.1 Cerberus rynchops
ATGTTTTGGTAATTAAAATAAATAGCTATCTTTGAGCTTGCAAGCTAAAGATTCTTTGACATATTTTCATACCCCAGTTCTAAATAAATAATCAAAATACGTTTTGGCATTTGATAATCTTTATGTGGTAAATATGCACAGGTGTTAAATAGACAGTTCTCTTTTTTTTAGCTCTAAAATAGCAAAGGTACTAATTTTGCATCTAGTAATACTGTTTTATATGGAGGCAAAAAATGAACCCAAAAACACATTTCTAATGCAGTTCATAGAGATCAATAGATTTAGTGGAATTAATCCTTATCAATGTACTAATTAGATATAAAAATCAATCTTCACTAAACTTGACTTTCAGTTTAAAATTAGCACTGAATATTAAAGTAACAAAATTCTGAAGAGCTTAAGCTGAAGAGAACATGAGATATATTTGTTAATTCAAATTCTTACTTTTTTTGTATTTATCATGATGATAAATACAGTTTACTGCCAATCAGATTTATAAAATTAGTATTTTGCTTGAATACCAAAGATGATGCTTGGAGGTTTTATTCAGTTAATTAAAACTTAGTTATCTGACTATTTTTGAAGGTACTTACAATGACTAAATACAGTATAGAAGATGTTTAGATAAATAGGAATGCCATTTATACTAATTTATTATTAGCTCAGTAAAGATGTCAATATTTGTGAATTCAGAATGTATTCAGAAGTTAGTATTTGGAGATGAAATGTGTTTAAAAATGACAACACATAGAACAATGCATATTTAAATGAAAATATTTGTATTTTTTTAAACAGATCAATAAAGAAACAGATTATAATCAAAGTATGAAATAATGCATGCAGAGTTACATGAGTCACATATACAATGAAGAACATTTGTCTCTTGAAAGTATGTTTCACTTTAATTATGTAATTGTTTGGCAAAGAATCAAACTACAACGTGTGTTGTGTGTAAATACATAGATACCTACATACACACACATACATTATACACACACACATCCCAGAGATTGGTATGTAGCATTTTAAGACATTTTTTAAAAAAACCTTTCATAGCTCTATTGGCTTAGAAAAAAATACAAAGCAGAAGTGGGAAAGGAAAGACAATATAATCTGATGATACAAAAATAATGGTTTGCACATCACAGTATCACAAAATTAACATTGATATTTTACATTTGTATCCTGATCTCCAGTTGAAATATATTGTATAAGTGGGTTTTATCATGATGTATGATATAGAAGATTTATACTTCTCTCATACAGCATTATCACAACACTGATAATCTGAATTTTAGTATTTGATCTGGATTGGGATTAAAGTAAAGAGGTTAGGCTTTGATTCCTCTGTGATGGTCCAGTGAAAATTGCTTCCCACTGTTCCAATTGCTTCCTATCTCTAGAGAAAATCTTTCATTGACACAAATCACACTTTTGTTCATTGGAAATAGCAGATTGTTTGATGGAGATAATTGTAAAATTTATTTGAAATGGGGGGGGAGAGATTAAAATAATATGCATGTGTTGCTATTTTAATCCCAAAGAGTCTGATAATTTTTTCAAAATGCAATTTCAAGATGCATGTCGTGTATACTTGGGCCCACAGTTATTTAAAGTATCAAGGAATACTATCTGTTAACTTGACTATTGGAATATTAATGTAATAATAGTATTTAAATCTTGAAGATTTTCCTCCACTATTCCTCATCCCAAAATTTTAGTAGCAGTAGAATAATTGTCCCACTCTATTTCCCCTTTGGCCTTGTAGGAATACTCGCGTTGATTAAAACTCTGTCAAGCTACCCAAGAATATTGTGTAATGTTTTATCAAATATGTATTTTGTATTCTGGGAAGTATTGTTCCGATTTATCTTGGAGCCCCACATTGAAAAAGCCTAATGTACTGAAGTAGAACAGTAATTTTTTTCTGGTGTATTTATTGTTAATTTCTAACTGACAAAAATCTTCCAAACCTGGGCTTGCTAAGAAACATGTTTTAAGTTAATAATAACATAACCAAATGTAACAAATACATAGTAGATATAAGAAGTCTACACACATCTGATAAAATGCCAGGTTTTTGAGATGTAAAAAAAATCAGACCAAGATAAATCATTTCAGAATTTTTCCACCTTTAATATAAAATATAAGATGCACAATTCAATTGAAAAACAAACTGAAATCTTTTAGAGAGAGAAAAATAAAAATGTACAATAATGTGGTTGCATAAGTGTGTCACCTACTTATAAATAGGGATGTGGCTGTATTCAGAATTAACCAATCACATTCAAACTGATATTAAATAATAATCAGTACAAATCTGCCATCAATTAAAGTAGGATTTTTCTGACATTTACTCAGTTGCCTTATCAAAGGATTATCATGATTGGAAGGTATCAGTCAGGAGAAGGGTACAAAGGAATTCCCAAGGCATTGGATGCACCATGGAACACAGTATAGACATCAAGTGGAGAAAATCTGGCACAAAGGGATATTACCAGGAACTGGATGCCCTCCAAAATTGATGAAAAAACAAGAAGAAAATTTGTAATTTGTAAGCCAAGAGACATCAAAGGAGCTACACCAATTTCTGGCAAGTACTAGTTATATACCACAAGTGAGAATAATCTCTATTCTTCATGTCTGGGTTATGAGGTAGGATGCCAAAATGGAAGCCTTTTCTTTAAAAAAAGCAAAACAAAACCAAGCTTAGCTACATTTTGCAAAAACTTACATCAAGCCTGACAAAAGCATGCGGAATATATTTTATGGTCTGATAAGGCCAAGGCTGAACTCTGCCCATAATTCTAAAAAGTATATTTGGCACATAAACAACACTGCACATCACCAAAAATACACCATAACCACAGGGAAGCATGGCTGTGGCAGCATTATGCTTTGAGGCTGCCTCAGCTGTAACGGGCTTTAGTCAAAGTGGAGGAAACTGAACAGTTCCAAATTTCAGTCAATTTTGGCCTTCAGGCCTCTGTTATAATGCTGAAGGTGAAGAAGAATTTCACCTTCCAACACAATGGCCCAAAGCATACCTTCAAATAACAAAAAAAGGGATTAACCAGAAGAAAATCAAAGTTTTGAAATGGGTCATTCAGAGCCCAGAATCCAATTGAAATCCCAACCCAACTGGGATGGCCTGAAGGGTTAGGGTTAGGGTTGTGAGGGTTAGAAGCCCTCACAATCTCATAGATTTGGAGCATTTTCACAAGGAAAAGTGGACAAGGGATTCCCAAGGTAATATATATCATGCTGATAAGCCCTACCTCAAAACCTTGAATTCTGTCATAAAATGGAAAGGTGCTTCAACAAAGTATTGATTTAAGGGTGTGCACACTTATGCAATCACATTATTGTAAGCTTTTTATTTTTCCCCCTAAAAGATTTCAGTTTCAATTGAATTGTACAGTTTATATAATATATTAAAGATGAAAAAAATTATGAAGTGATTTACCTTGGTCTGATTTTTTTTTTTTAATATCTGAAAAACTGGTATTTTAACAGGGGTAGATAGACTTATATCCACTGTAAGCATTCATAAGAACATTTTAATATCTAGTTGTTTCTCAGCAATGACAATGGGATCATCCGTTTATTTGTGAATCTTTGATAATATAATCCAGCATATTCCAACTTCAGTAATTTGTATGAAGAAAGGAATAGGATGCTGTTTTGCCGTATATTTTACAATTCTAAGATGTAGCACATGACTGATTGGAGTATTCTGGGACTTGACATTTACCCATCTTAAACCTGCTGATGTTGAGAAACATTGATCTAGCACAGTGGTCACCAATCAGTGGTCCGTGGACCACTGGTGGCCCATGAGAAAATTTTGGTGGTCCTCAGAAAAATTATTTGCATTTTTTATATTGCACTAAGTCAGGGGTCGGTCATTAGGCAGATTATATTAGTGGTCTGTGGGATTTAAAATTATGAATTTAGTGGTCCCTGAGATCCAAAAGATTGGGGACCCCTGATCTAGCATATCTGGTATCCTTTATCAGTAGTTTAATGGTAATATATTTGGCAATACAAAATATTGTATATCTGCTAATAGAGGGTGGAGTTGAATCCGACACATCAGTTTTTCTTGTCACAACTGCTGGCTTGGAGGATTGGAGCCAACATGACTGCATGGTAAGTAACAAAGAGGAAATATTTATTTTCTGTCAAAAGCTTTCTGCCAAAGGATGGAGTTCATTGCATTTCACCAGACCATTAACACTAATACTTTGATTATGGGTTTTTGTTCCAACAGCTTCAGAGGTATTCATTGCTATTTTTATTTTTCTTGAAATTGATTTTCTTCTCAGTATACTCAAGCTACTCAAAAGAAATATGAATATTATTAAAGAACGCATTGAGTATGTTAGGTGGATTCAAATAGGATTGTGTGCAAAGACCTTATACATCTTCTGCAAACAGAGATGATTTTATATCTCTCAGATCAGCAATTTCAACAGTGGAGAAACATTTTACTTTCCTAATGGAATTAAAAAAACAAACCTGTTTTTATATGACCAGACCTTTTTTTTCAGAAATCAGAATAAATCAAAATATCTATGTAGAGACATACCTTTGTGTGGTTAAAATGTTAACAATATTCAGGAATGCATTTTAATTAATTATACTGAAATCCTACATACAGGTAATTCTCAAGATACAACAGATCATTTGGTGACTGTTCAACGTTATAACTCACAAAAGCCATGTACGACCATGATTTGAAGATAAGAATTTTACAAAAGTTAACCAATGGAGATTAATGACAGGATTAGTGTATCATCAACAGATAGTAATTAATTGATATGTCTTTGGGATAATCTTTTAAAGTTTCCAAGGTTGGAGACTCCTGGTCTAGTCTAAGAAGATTTTTACTGGTCCAGTGAGGAAACCCAGCTGGTAGTCCTCTGAAAAACTCAGTTAATATTACTAGGTTCACTTTTATAAATGTTTGAACAAGTCAAAATCCTCTGTAGTTTCTGAACCTATTAGACTAGCAGCATAAAATAAGAGATATTATTACAGAAGATAGAGATCATTGGTGGTATTCAGCCTGGATGCACTGGTACTAGCGAACTGGTAGTGGCAACCAGCATTTAGCCCCGCCCACACGCCCCTGCCCTAGCCTGTCCTATATCCCCTTTTTTCTTTGTAGCTCAGTTGAATCGCACCGAACTGCTGTTTTCTGCGCCTCCGCAGCCTTCCTACTCACCCACTCCGCCTCCAGTAAGTTCAATAATTGTAGTTTAGAAGCTGCATAGCAGTGCAGATGGCGCATGTGCACCGAACTGGTAGTAAAACTGGTTGCATCCCTGATATAGGCTGGTTGCATCCCTGATATAGGCTGGTAATGATATTTAGAAGAGGGATTTATTGTTTGCTCTCGTTCTTGCAGTAAAGTTGCCAGCCAGTATTAAGTATGATAGAGGGAATGCAATCTTTAGATCTCCCACATGGGTATCTATTTTATCCCATTCATGTTTCATCTATGATCATAATCTCAGAGATGGATCATGCACATTAATCAAGAGGAACCTGGTTTCTATTGAACTGCAGGAGAATTGCCAGTGCAGACTGCTTAGTTATTTAAGCCTGTAATGAGACAGACATTAGACTGCAGAAGCCCTCACAAAACCTCCCATATCCTGCAGAAAGCATAGCTTCCAATGTGTCTTAAAATCTTCTAGCACCGTGATGGCGAACCTATGGCACGGGTGCCACAGGTGGCACGTAGAGCCACCTTTCTGGGCACAGAAGCTGTTGGCCAACTTACCTCCAGCTAAGCATGCACATGTGATTGTGTATGCACACATGCACGATTGCAGAGACCCAACAATCTTCGTGCCTCCACTGTGCATGTGCACGATTGCAGCCGGAAATCCAGCTGGTCTCTGGTGCTCTCCTGCGCATGCACACGATTACTCATGTGTGTATGAGCGTCTGTTGCACATGCAAAAGCTATATGGATGCACAGATGGTGCAGTTGCACATGCAGCGCACGTGGAGGAGCTGCTCCCAAGTGCAGATGGCATGCACAAAGCGTATACTTTTCGGCACTCGGTAAGTAAAATGTTCACCACCACTGTTCTAGAAGTTCACTCTAGATCTATTTGACAGAAAAGATGGGCCTCTACTCCTAGAATTCCATCCATGCAATAAAAGGCATGTAAGTAATATTGGTTGAATGTCTTTCAGTTTGGCTGAACCAAAATATTGCTCGGCCAAAGGCATTTCTTGAGAAACACTGGGGCAGGGAAAATATCCCACAGCTTTGTGCTGCCAACTGCTATAGTAGAATAACCTGTATCAGATATCTGAGTGCTCTTTAATGGGGCTGAGATTGGGGTCTGTGTGATCTGCAAACTCCATGATTTGCGGAACTACGTTTGCAACTCCCGGTAGCATGTTTGAATTTTCAATGATGCAAGCTAATTATCTGTCCGATGGCTTGCCTTTGATTAAGGTTAGAGACAAATGCATATTAATGCTGCTTTTGCAGCCTTCTGCATAGAGCATACAGAGTAAATCAATTAGTGGGGTAACTTTTATGCACTGTAGTTTGTGTAACATCCTCTAACTTCTTTAGTAAATCCTTCTGTACGCAGTCTGGTAAAGTTCAAAAAGTTATTATTTCTGCCTACAGTGGTTCAATCATAATCCGTTTCCTCTACTTATCTAAATAAACTCCCAAGGACTGGGCTGGTTTGCTTCCTTTGCAACTGGAGGCAGTAGCACCCACTCCTTGTTTTTTTCAGTTAAAGCACTGGTACCATCTTGATGTAATGACTTGATAAGCAAGAAGATCTGTGTCTTACAAAATACCCACTTTGGAAATATCAAGAAAATAGTCAGCTTGAGCTTCATTTTGAAAAGCATACTTGGGATTATAGCCTGCTTTAATGTCAACAAAATTACAGCCCATCTTGCTAGGCAACCACTCCACCAAATGTAGGTTAATTTTATAGTAATGACATTGAAGTAGTTAACTTAAAAAATGATATATTGCTTTCTTTGAATCCCTCTTCTTTGTTGCAGCCCCTGAGATATTGGAACACTGCTATCATATCATCCCTCTAGTCCTTCTTTTCATCAAACTAGACATACCCAGTTCCGGCAACCATTCTTGATATGTTTTAGCCTCCAGTCTCCTAATCATCTTTGTTGCTCTTCTCTGCACTCTTTGTAGAGTCTCAACATTTACCAAATTTGCAGATGATTGGGCAAGACAGCTAACAAGTTATAAATTAGAAATAACATTCAAAAAATTTAGAATAATTGTCAAAAGTAACAAAAGAAATTAAATTTAGATAAATTCATTCCCTTTGGAACGAATTGCCCCTGGAGATCCAGACCATCACAGACCTGCGGACCTTCTGGCGTGCATTAAAGACCCATTTGTTTTAACAGGCCGGTCTGGTCTAGCATTAATCTTGGGGTTGTAATTGGTTTTTTAAATTTTTTAAATTTTTATAATTTTAATCAACCACTTAATTTTATATTTTTAATGTTTTTAATTGTTGATTCATTGCCTTGTTTTTTAGATGGTTGTACACCGCCCTGAATCCCTTCTCGGGAGAGAGGCAGTTAAAAAATTTGAATGAATGAATGAATGAATAAATAAATAAATAAATAAATAAATAAATGCAAAGTTCTTCATTTGGAAAACAAGGACACAATATGGGGATACTTGAATTGGTATTTTTGAAAATAAACTTGGAATAAGTAGTTTGTTTATTTAGTGACTTCAAGTCAGTGCTAACTCTGGGAAACTGCCTGGACAAGTGCCATCAGTTCATTTGGCAAGATTTTGGGGAAGTAGTTGCCATTCCTTTGTTGGAAGAAATATCCATGTGGTTCAGTTCCAAGTAGGGAGAAAGACACTGGAAACATGGAGGCTGCTTGGAAGGATGGTTTATTGGTGGAGCTGGAGCGAAAAAAGTCCCACATGGTTGAGATAAAGAGATTTTATACCCTCTTGGGCTATGGCCTCGCTTCCTGTTCCTGTGGCAAAGGCAAGTATCCTGATTGGTTGTTAGACTCCCATGTGGCTATGGGTCATGATTCAAATTTGGTTGAAGCTTTTGTCTGTGCCATGTGGGAGTTTGGCAATCCCATAATGTCCTGCCACTGAGGGCCTTTTGTATTGCAAATAAGGCTAGCTCAGTCTTCCAAATAACCAAAGTATTTGATGGAGGAGGGTGCTGGGGCTGGGGCTGAGTTTCTGTTTTAAGATTTTTATTTCTCTTAGGGGAAATATTCTGCCTTTTAATATTTTTTCATTTTTCTAGGAGAGGGGTGGTTGCTAACTTCCAACAATCTGTTTCCAAGCATTGAGAAAGAGTGACTGGCTCAAAATCTCCTAGTTATCTTTATTGCCTCAGACAGGAATAGAACTCATGATCTGCTAGTTTCTAGCCTAATGCCTTCACCGCTAGGCCAAAAGGCTCTCATGTAGTTTATTAAAAACAGAATGTTGGTTAGTAGCATGGCAGCAAATGCGATTTTACACACCATCAATGAAAATCTTTCCAAATCACAGGAAGTAATTGTTCCAGAACACACATTGAGTACTTTCTCCTTTTCCAGCCAATATATTTTAAGAAGGATGTAGAGAAACTGAATCAGGGTCAAAAGGATAATCAGGAGACTAGAAACTAAATCCTACCAAGAGATAGTGAAGCAGCTGGGCTGTTTAGCCTTGAGAAAACATGCCCGGAGAGGTGGAGAAATATGATACTGTAGTACTCTTCAAATACTTGAAAAGGTATCACATACAAGAAGATCAAGACTGGTTCTGTCTCAGTAGAGAATACTAGGTTCAGAATAATGGTTTCAAGAAGACAGATTCAGTGTTTTGAAAAGGAGTCTGCTAGTTAAGAGCAATTTAGCCCTTGAACTATAACCCAGAACAAGAGGGGAGTTCCCCTTTACTCAATGTGTCAAGCCCCTTCAACTCTATGATTTTGTGCTTCTGCAGTTTATATTACAGTGTGTATGTGCGTGTGTGTGTGTGTCCTTTTGAATATATATGCAAAATAATTTAGCTGCAGTGTATTTCTTTTAATTATTATGTATTGAAATCCGTTTATAAATTCAAAGTCTCCCCAATAGAGTTATGGCCAGGGTATGTCATTACATTATAATAATTTTAAAATGAATATCTTCTGAAAGGAAGAAGGTAACATTGCTACTATTCTATTACCTTCCTTTGTCTTTTGTCTTTTGTTTGGTCTCCTAAAATGCTGAAATAATCAGCAATAGAAGTGCTAACTGTGGCTTATATTCAAGAGATCACAAAGGCCACCAATATTCAGCCTGAAAAAGAGACACAGTATATCCTCCCTGAGGTGTTTATAAATCACAGTGATGATGGAACTGCGTCTTTTTCATCTATAGAACGAGAAAAAAAGTACTTTGGGATGGACAAGGACGGATGAAAAGAAACATTTCCACACCCACTGGGTAGACTTAAAAGCCATTCCACTTAAAACATAACAGTGAAGGAAAGCGATGGTGAGATGCAGAGTTACAGGAACAACCAAGTCAGTTAATTGATGCAAACTAGTTAGAGTGGTACTTTAATAATACTCTCATTCCACTTTCAACAAAACATACATTTTCAATACCAACATATAATTCTGAGAGGGGGACTTCTTAACAAAATAGTTTTATGGAATATGTAGTTCATCATATATGGTAAAATTTCAAGACTGCCATGTATAACTAAGAAATTGATTCACATCCTTAAAGGGTAATGATGTTTTTAATAAAAAATTAACTTTTGGATGTCAAACCTGTCCAAATGGAACATTAATATGATAATCCAATATTTTAAGAGCAAGTGTCCTCAGTACAGTTTACCTTCTGATATAATTAACTTAATCTGCACTTTGAAAATATTATTTGAGGTGCCCAGTAATTTTTGTTAAATTAATCTCATGTAATATCTTTTACATTTAACATTTTAGGGGCCTTTTGCATTGATTAGCTAGTATGATATTATTCTTATTCTAGAATTCATGCCGATATGTTCATCTTTTAAAATAAGAAGTAAAACATAGGTTTAGGATTATCTAAAACAAGTTCAATAATGAACCTAACAGACTGTGATATGTGTGGGTCTCTTTGTGAATCCTATCCTATCCTAATCATGTTACAACTATAGGCACTGTGAACATAGAGGCTTACTCCAATTAGTTGAATAACACTGTTGTACTATTGATAAATACTAAATAGAAAATATATAATTATAAATAAGACATACTATCTGCATATAGTAACAATTTGAGCACAATTTCAGCTACTGTTAACCTCAAAATGTCTTTGAATTTGAGCCTGTACTGTATGTATTCTAACCGGGGATCTTTTTCAAAATTAAAGTGGAATCATTACCCCAAAATAATTGTTTGTGCTGCTGCCATTACACAGAGAGAGAGAGAGAGAGAGAGGGAGAGAGAGAGAGAGAGACTCAAACATGATACACAACAGTTCATTCAATTAAGTTAATTAAATAGCTTAAAATGAGCTGCAAAGAGGTTAATTTATCTATTGGCTGTTAATCTTTGTCTTCCCAGATCTTAATATATTATTCATAAATCTGTCACTTTGACATGTGGAAGTTTTGCTGTGCCTAGGACTTGGGGCTTTCCCTTCTATCTTTACTTCCTACAAATAAGTCTGTCATGCTTACAACCCATTACAGTTTTGTTACCATAACAAATCTATTACTTTAACAAGCCACCATAGTTAGTCTGTAATTAAATAGAGTAATCTGTCTTTCAAAAGTTGTATGTTTCAATGTCGTTCTTTAATAGACAATTTTAGGAAACTCCTTTAATATAGACTGTTTTCTGCTTCCCTAGTAATGTTTGATATTCCCAGTGAAATATCTCCATCTTCTTCAATGTCTTAAGAACAAGTCCATTCTAAAGCACCATCAGTTTTATTTACAGGTAGTCCTCAACTTACAACAGTTCATTTAGTGACCATTCAAAGTTACAACAGCACTGAATAAAATGACTTATGAACATTTTTCACATGACCCTTGCTACATCTTTAGGGTCATGTGATCAGAATTCAGACACTTGGTAACTCGTATTTACAGTATGATAGTAACCACATCCTGGGGTCATGTGATTTCCATTTTGTGACCTTCTGACAAAGTCAATGGGGAAGCCAGATTCCATTAACAACCGTGTTACTAACTTAACAACTGCAGTGATTCACTTAACAACTGTGGCAAGAAAAGTTGCAAAATGGGGCAAAACTCACTTAACAAATGTCTCACTTAGCAACAGAAATGTTGTGCTCTAATTGTGGTCATAAATCAAGGACTACATGCATTACCTTTACTAAGTAAACTTTTCCTCCCTTCCCATATTAACTCCACAGCAGCAACACCTCAATAATATGTTCCTTGTAAAATATGTAAAATACATTTTAAAGGTGCTGTAGGGTACATCAGCGTCACCAAACCTCGTCTAAGAAAGAGTTCACAGCTTCTTCAGGTGAAGTACTTGTACTATCAGGACATTCTTGTGTATAGAGTATATGTGCATGCATGTAATTTGATAGTATATGCCTTCTGGAGCAATTAAAAATGAATTTGCTGAACATGAAAAAATCTTCAATATCTGAAAAAAATCACTTCATATCACTTTTTCAACCTATACTGTATATAGCTGGTTCTTATGTTCTCTTAAAAGTTTTCAGGAACAAGAAACTATTTCCACTGATATTTTGCTATTCAATTTTTTTTTTAAATGTGTAATGTATCAGTCATAAAAGCAATATTCAACTTTAGGCATTTAAAAAGTCATAAATGGTCTCACAGAAACTGCAATGCAAGGACTTTCTTTTGAATGAAAGACTATGAAGAATGAAAGACTATGAAGTAAATCAGGGGCGTCAAACACTCAGCTCACGACCTGGATGAGTCACACACTGGCCACACCCACGCCCAGTTTAGTGAAGTGGGGAAAAGTCATGATATGTCACATGACAACACGAGTTTGACACCCCTGATGTAAATAATCAAAATAATCAATTTTGAGTTGCAAGAAGTTGTGAATAATTTATTTATTTATTTATTTATTTTATTAGATTTTTATACCGCCCCATCTCCCAAGGGACTCGGGGCGGTGCACAGCAAATAAAAAATAC
>JANHFJ010148726.1:0-12139 GCA_032468195.1 Cerberus rynchops
TATGTTAAACCCCATTATCTACAGTCTGAAAAACAAACAGATCCTATCTGGTGTGGCAAAACTCTTCAGAAACTGCAGGGCCATTCTTTTTTTATGAAACTATATTCACAACTTAGTTGTGCCTACAACTTTAACAATTCTTAATGCCTTGTTGGCAATGCTGTTACTCTCCTGATGTCTCACTCACTACACCAAACTGGCTGCCATGTTGGACTTATGATTGCTGAAAAACGTTCACAGGGTCTTTATTCTTCTCAGTTTTTGTTTGTTTCTTTGTTTTGTGGGGTAAATACAATTTATTTTAGATCATAAATATACATTACATTCACTTTTTAGTTAGATTTTAAAACAATAACAACAGTAATTAAAATTTATTTTTAAAATATGATTTTGTATAAAAAAAAAAAGGAAAGGAAAAGAAGGCAGGGTGAGAGCCGCAGCAAGACAGACGTTCTCCACTGGGCTCCGTAGGAGATTGTGCCAAACCCCATCTGCAGACCTAGTCTCACTGGTGGCGAGACAAAGAGGCTGGGCAGGCCCTGGAAAGGGTCCGGGAGCTTGCAAACTCCTGGATTGGACCAGGAAGCCCTCCACTCCCACAGAAGGTGGGCAATGGCCAAAAATGGCCAGACCGTAGCTGCGGTGGCCAGTGGAAGAAGCTATCGAAAGGTGCAGACTGGCTTGGGTGAGATCCTGATTTTGTTTTGTGGACAGACTTTTAAGACTTTGAGAGAAAAGCCCCCAGGGGATTAGCTGAAGGAGGGAGGCCAGAAGAGGAGGGCGGATTAATTTTTATCCCACCTCAGAAGAAAGCGATAAAGAAAACACTTAGAGCTGAAAGCTGCTGTCAAATTTTTAAAAGAGCACTTGGACTGGGAGGAAGAGATGAAGAAGGCAAAAGTGGGTAGACTGGTTTTATTTCCATATGGGAGACAATTAAAAACCAAATTGGATTATAGAATTGCCGATGGTGATTAGTATTTTGAGAGAAGAAGGAAGACCATTAAGGAATTTTGCTTCCCAAAGGGAAAATAGCACAGCAGTGCCACCTAGAGGACAACAGAATTTTTATAAACTTTAAAAGGAACTTTGAAACAAGACTGTCCTTGAAGGTAACAGTTGTTGATTACATCGTTTCACTATATCTGCTACACTATAGTAGTTTAGCCATAATAACATTTTACTCAGCAAGCTGGTTGCTGTTAGAAATAAAGAGAGACACTAACAGGGCATTAAAGAGCTTACAGTGTTTTTAAATAACTGTGAAATTAAATAAGATTGAAGGTTGAAGAAATAGAAGAAGCTGAAAAAGATCTTTATGTTATGCAACACATTTTTGGTATTAAGAACTTCCTGATTGGAATACAATATCTTTATAATATTTTTCCTTTCCCTTTTCCTTTTTTTTTTTTTTTTTGGAGACTTCCTTTTTTTCCTGTTCTTCTGGTTTCTTTTTCCTTTTTATTTTGGGTTTGGATTGGTTGGTGATTTTTTTTATCTAACCTCTTGTTTTTAGAAGTCTGGCATTTTCTATAAAGGAATTTTTTTTCTCTTTTCTTTTTGGCTTTTATTTTTCCTTTACTGTGGTGTTGGAAATTTTATTTTTCCAAAGAGTTGAGCTTTTTTTTATCTTTATACTTTTCCCAAAAGTTTTTTGTTGGGTTTCTTATTGATTATTGAAAAGTATGATTGGATTACAATTATCTTTTTTAATTGTATTACAATTGGATTATAAATATTATATTGACTGATATAACAGAAGTGTCTGATTTGGAAACATGAAGAAAACAGCTCTAGCACATCATCAACAGCTTTGTCAGTGGCTTCATCTGCAACATCCAGACCAGCAGGACAGAGAATAATGGGTACATTATCACAGGAGGACAAAGTGATGGCAGGACAGATGGAGATGAAATTGATCCTTCAAGCAACACAAAAAGAGATGAGAGCAGAAAGAGTAGAGAAGAAAGCAGTGAAGGAGAAAGTGGGGAAAATAGATGAAAAGCTTTAGAATTTCCAACAAATGACAGCCCCAAATGAACAATGAATACAGAAAATAGACGAGAAGGCTCAAGCAGCAGAGAAAAGGATAGAGGAGATGGATGAAAAGTGTTTAGCAATTGGCCAAAGTCATGAGAGATCAATTGCATTATTGGAGATGGATCGGGCCGAGTTCTATTTGAGGTTTCAAAATATAGAGGAAGAAAAGGGTGAAAACTTGGGAGAAATTAGCAGAAATGTTGGCACCGCTCCTAGAGTGTACATAAGAAGGAATGATCAATGATATTGATGAAATATATAAAGTTTATACTGGATAAGTGACAAGGAATAAATTGCCCAGAGAGGTCCATATAAGGTTTACAACAACAAGAACAAGAACAACAACAAGAACAACAACAACAATAATAATATCAATAATTCTGCAAAAAAGCAAGAGATGAGCCTTTGAAATACAAAGGAAAATAGATAATAGTCCTGAAGCAGATCCCAGGAAGAATAAGGGAAGTAAGAAAACACTATCAATTTTTGATAAACACATTGGTGAAATATGAAGTGAATTTTAGATGGTTAGTACCAGAAGGCATCTTGGTGAACTGGATGGAACAGAGATACAAGTTAGATACCATAGAAAAGGTATATACATTTTATGAGGACTTTTTTGCTACATCAGAGGACAAACAGGGATTAAAAGGACAAAAAGATGTGAGAAGTAAAGAAATAGCAGTAATTGGAGAAGAAATGCCACAGTGGAGTGTGGCAGTAGAAGGTAGTACATGACCAGAAGATGATAAGGTACAAAAGAATAATGGAAAAAGAGAGCAACAAGGTGTGATACCTAAAATACCAAGATCTCCAAGAGAGCCTAGATCATCAAGGACAGCAAGACCTATTTATACAGGCAAAAACAAAAAAAACAAAAACATGGAAGAAGAACTAAAGTTGATCTTTATTAATATAAATGGACTAAATTCAGCAGCTAAAAGAAGCATGATTTTAATAGATTAAAGAAGAGGAATTTAGATATAATTTGTTTACAAGAGGTGCATATTACTAAGCAACAGGAGAAACTTCTTGACTGTTCAAAGTTAGGAAATAAATATGTATCCTTAGCACTAGAAGAAGAAAAAAGAAGTGTAGTTTTCTATATAAAGGAAAATATCAAGGCAAAACAGATATTTGCTGATGAAGAGGGAAGGTTGCTAATAATAGAGATAATATTTGATTTAAAACAGATTCTTTTAGTTGGGACAAATGCACCAAACATTAACCAACAGGCCTTCTTTAAGAGACTATATAAAAAACTGATTGAATTGGAATATGAGCATAATGCATATTAGGGGATTTTAATGCTATAGTAGACAAGGAATTAGATTATCAAAACATTAAACCAACTAAAACAATAAGATCTACACTTCCAAAGACCTTTTTGAAAATGAAGGAAGAATTAATCCTCTCAGATGTGTGGAGAGATACACATTTAAAAGAAAAAAGATTCACATTTTATTCAAATAGATATAAATCATGGTCACAAATAGACATGATATGGATGAGAGGAGAATCACAGAACAATGTACAGGATATTGAAATAGAGGCAAGTATGTAGACATATCATAATTCAATTCAATTTAAATGGAAAATCATACAAAAAGATGAAGATAGACATTAAATAAAACCATCTTAAGAGGTAAAGAATTTATTCAAAAGAATTTATCCTTTTTGGATAAGGATTTAGACTTTTTTTTTAAAAAAAAAAGAGAATAGAGCAGAAGATACATCAGCTCAAAATGTTTGGGACACTGCTAAAGCATAATCAGAGGCTTAGTAATGACATACATGGGAAAGAAAAGAAGAAGAAAGAGGCAGGAAAGACAGGAGCTGGAAAATAAATATAAAAGATTGGAAAGGGAATTTGAAGAAGTACCACGGAGGAGGAACATCAGGAATCACATGGAGGTGATTAAACATCAACTTGGGCTATTAGGTAAGGAAGAAATCAAAAGTGTTACACAATTTTTTTGAGAATGCAGGGAAATGGCTTGCACATAAATTGAGAAAAGAGAAACAAAAGAAAGTGATTCATATATTAGAGTATATAGAGGGAATAGTCAAAACTCAAAATAGTGAGAAAAAGAAAGTGGTCCAAAGAACAATTATATCAAAAAGAGACAATCTCAGAAGAACAGATATATGAATATTTTAAAAGAGCTAACTTACCTAAAGTATCAGAAGAAGTGAAAAGTATGCTGACAGAGCAGATTAATATGACTGAACTGACAGAAGCAATTAAAAAACAAAAGAATGAGAAAACACCAGGACTCGATGGACTACCGGCAGAATTTTATAAAAGCCTACAAGACATTTTGGGTCTACAAATGTTAACTCTGTTTAATGATGCCTTATTAAAGGCAAAAATACTAGAGTCATGGACAGAAGCATATATAATTCTGATTCCAAAAGCAGGCACAGATGACAAACAAATAAAACTATAGACCCGTATCTTTGCTGAACGTGGATTATAAAATATATGTATCCATAATTGCAACAAGACTGAAATTTTTTTTGAATGATTTTATACATCCTGATCAAAATGATTTCTTCCAAATAGACAGATTAAAAATAACATGAGAACAATATTAAATGTTTTGGAATACTATGAAGCACATCCAAGAAAGCAAATGGCTTTGCTATTCCTGGATGCACAGAAATTGTTTGATAATGTAAATTGGCAATTTATGTTTGTACAATTAGAAGAAATAGATTTTGGAGAAAAGTTTATTAATATGATTAAGGCTATTTATTATAAGCAAACAGCCCAAATGGTAGTTAATGGTGATATGACAGAGAAAATTAATATAAAGAAAAGGACAAGGCAAGGATGTCCATTATCCCCTTTATTATTTATCCTGATATTAGAGGTATGAAACAGAAATGTTAGAGAGGAGAAGAGAATTAAGGGGATTCAGATTAAAAAAGAGAAATATAAACTTCAGGCATTTGCAGATGATTTGGTCTTCATTTTGGAAGACTCACAAATATCAGGATATACATTAATAGAAACAATAGAGGAGTATGGGGAAGTGGCTGGTTTGAAAATGAATAAAGAAAGACCAAAATGTTGGTTAAAAATTTAATAGACATGCAAAAAAAAAAAAAAAAAAAGAATTAGCAGAGGAAATGAGTATCCAAATAGTGAAAACAGTGAAATATCTAGGAATTTTATTAACAGCACATTGTGGAACAATTAAAGGTTATAACTATAATAAATTATTACAAACAATTAAAATGGACCTGGAAATGTAGAAACATTTACAGTTATCATTGATGGGATGGATAGCCAGTATAAAATGAATGTTCTACCAAGATTATTATATTTATTCCAGACAATACCGATAAGACTAGATAAAAAATAGTTTGAAGATTTGAATAAGAAGATGGTAAGTTATATATGGCAGGGAAAGAGAGCAAGAATAAATTTAAAATTATTACAAGATGGAAGAAAGAGAGCGGCTTCGGACTACCAGATTTTGAATTGTACTATTAATCTGTAATGCTTACGTGGATGAAAGAATGGATAGAATTGAGAAATGTGAGGCTATTGACATTGGAAGGTCATGATTTACAACTGGGTTGGCACGCCTTCTTATGGAATGGAAAGAATAAGATGCATGGATATTTTCAAAGGCACGATGTTAGAAACACACTATGGTCAATATGGAAAAAAATAAGACACAACATTATTTGAAAATACCAGTCTGGTTATCCACAATAGAAGCAATTATCCACCCAAATTTGGTGGACTTGGGAAATATTGTTAGATATGAAGATATTTTGAATGTAAACGGGGAGCTTAAAACAAAACAAGAATTGAATGCACAAGGGATTGATATGACTTTGTATGTACAGATGCAGATACACTCCAGATATGAGAAAGATGTGAAATTAAATGGTTTTTATAGAGACCCAACAGAATTAGACCAAATAGTGGTTTTGTTATATTTAGATAGAAGGTAAAAATTGATGATAGTAGATAATATATTTAGTCACCCAAGTGACGCACAAATTGATGAATGTTGTAATTGCTTTATAAAATGAAAAAAATAAAAAACTTTTCATAAAAAAGGGAAAGGAAAAAATAGCAAATTATTTTAACATATCAATTCTGGATCTATATTTAACCTGGGAATGATGGATTCCCAGTTGGGTTCTTCTGCCCTGAATTCCAGAAGGAATAATCAACTCATTTTTTATTACCTCATTCCAAGAAAAGTTTCCAATCATTTCAATGAAGGTGGCAAAGATACAGAGACTTTCTCTACTGAAGCATGATTACTTCCCAAAAGCTAAATTCTTCCCTGAAGTGTTGGTTACAGAAAAGACATTTTTACGAAGAAGGCAGCTCTCAAATACAGGTTGGTTCACAATTAACTAAAAGTGACTGAGAAACAGAGGGAAAGGCTTTCTTGGAATAATCTATTCTAAATTGAACTGCAATGTTTCAGTTTCACTTGCACTGTTACATATAAATTGCTACAGCAAAAAAGTTTGTTTTAGATGGTCAGGAAGTATAATTCTGCTCATTCTTAAAGTTAAGTATTTTTTCCCTTCAGTTGTATGTACTGTAAGTGCATTATGTATAAACTGGTGTCCAGGGTAAAATTAGCAGGCTTGCCTGAAATGCTTATGGAGGAAAAAAATAAAAATATTATCCAAATTTTAAGACAACCCCCACACCACTTTGAAGAAACAAATCCAAGACATCTATTTAGACATTTTTCATAGTCTACAAAATAGTGTTTGATTTTTTTTTTAACTGTTTAGAGCAGATACATTCCTTTAATCTGATGGGGTAAAGGTAAATAAACAAATAAAAAAGTTCAATAGTCCTACTTATTATTAGATGGGAGATCAGAAAAACTCAGGTCAGAGAAGGGAAGGGGAAGGGAAGGGAAGCCAACTCTGCCTGAAAAGAACTGCTAGGGCAATAGTTTAGCATTTCATGGTTGAATGTGCGGAAATCTCTGTACTGTACACAAATAGAAGTTTGAGATGTCATTAATTTTGCTTCCTTTTATTACAGAGCCCATGGTTCCTAAATCATCTGAGTGGGAAAATAAAACCATAATAATAGAGTTTATTCTCTTGGGACTCTCCAATGATCCAAAAATACAGGATTTCCTTATTTTCTTCTTCATGATCATATTTTTAGTCACTGTCTTGGGGAATATGGTCATTATACTAGTGATCAACTCTGAGTTTCACCTTCAGACCCCCATGTTCTTCTTTCTTAGTCATTTAGCTTTTGTTGACATCTGCTGTTCCTCAGTCACTGTTCCAAAGATGTTGGCAAATTTTATTACAAAGCAGAAAACCATTTCCTGGGAAGGATGCATTGCACAGATTTTCTTTTTTCTACAAACTTCTTGTGCAGAAGTATTCATCCTCTCAGCAATGGGTTATGATCGTTATGTGGCCATATGTGATCCACTTCATTACAACAGATACTTGACAAAGGAGAAGTGCAATAAAATGATGGGTGGAGCATGGTTCCTGGGTTTGTTGAACGGCATAGGGAACGTCCTGCCTTTGCTAAATCTCCATTTTTGTAGCAACAATATCATCAGACACTACAACTGTGAGCTTCCTTCACTCTTGCCCTTGTCTTGTACAGAGACTCTCACTAATTATATTGTTCTTCTCATATTTCTGTTTGCATTTGCGGGCAGCTCATTTCTTTTCACCCTGGTCTCTTACATTAATATTATTTCCTCCATCCTCAAAATAAAATCATCAGCAGGTAGGCAGAAAGCTTTTTCCACATGTAGCTCCCATCTTATTGTTGTGGGCTTATTTTATATTACAGCATTTGTTCGCTATATGAAGCCAAGTTCAGAATCACTCATAGATCTGGACAAAGTAATCTCCATTCAGTATAGTATTTTAACTCCTATGTTAAACTCCATTATCTACAGTCTGAAAAACAAAGAGATCCTGTCTGGTGTGGCAAAACTCTTTGGAAAATGTAGGGCCATTCTTTTCTCATGAAACTATATTCACAGTTCTTCATTTAATATGTGCCTACAACTTCAACAATTAAAGATTACAAGAATTAATAATCGAGCAGGAGAGTGGGTTGCTACTTCCCACATATTCTCTGCATTGGGAGTGGAGTTATGCTCTGAGGTGAGATTATGAAATATTATTTTTCAAACTTGCTGTTATCCATCTGACCATTTAAAAAAAAAATCATTAATATATGTATTATAATACATATATGTATTGTCCCTCCCCAGTCTACATCTCTTTTCTTTCTTTTTCCTTGAATTATGCAGTGCATATGAATTATTCCAAAATAATATGCATTTCTGAATCTGTTTTATGTACAGTAGTTATATAGTAGTTATAAGGTTAAGCAAGCAGAATATTCAATATGTTCTATATTATGATACAGTCAGTACATTTATCTGGAAAATTGGAATCTATTATTTCAGGATATTAGTATGTATTTTGTTTAGAAAATATATTGGTTTTTCTTTATTCCCTATGGTTGTCACTGAAAACAATCCTAGCAAATACTATATGTTACATATATTTATCACAAAGCTATTTTTCAGTTGCTTTTGCTATCTTGACAGACTTTCTAGTCAAATGCCATATAATATGATTCACATGGATAGTTTTACTGAGAGAAGGATCAAATGGGTTTTTCTGTGTGCTTTATAAACAATTCTTAATTTACAGCAAATAGCATAAATATATATTCTTCATCATTTTTCATAAATATATATCTTCTGAACAACTTTCTATTTTTTATTTTTTAATAATTTAATGAATATATTTTTGTTCTCAAAACTGTATCATGCAAAAAAGCCTCAATATTCATGATTCATACCACAAATTGCACAGATGAGGACATATTGAGATCCAATTAAGTCCCAAGTATTGCATGTAAAACATCTTTACAATGATTTTATACTAGGAATCAGGATATGATTTCAGAATACAATTAGCATGACAGGAAAGCATATAGTAAATGTATGAAAAGTTCAAACTTTACATTATTGAAATGTATATAACAATACATATTGTTGCTGATGCAATCTGTATACCCAATATAGATTTAATTCCATGAATTCCAGAAGGAATGAAATATCGGCTCACATCTCATTATGTTACATATTTTATTTAGCCAAGTATGGTTAGACGTGTAAGGAATGTACTTGGTATACTTGCAAAATAACAGAGGAAATAATAATACCACTAAAATGTGCAGCTAACAAAAGGGTATATAATAGAATGGATAAATAGTAGTACTACATCCATATTCTTTGAATCAGTATTCATACCCATTAGACAGAACTTAATAATCACTGTATTTTGTTAACTGCAAGAATTAGGTGCTCAGCAAAGTGATGGCATGAGGAAAAAAAACTGTCCCTGGGTCTAGAGGTCTTGGCATACTATACCCTACAGTGCTATGCTGAGGGAACAGTTTGTATCCAGGTTATGAGGGATCTGCAGCTAACTTCTCAGCCCTTCTCAAGTCCAACAATGTCCATGAAACATGAATTATTAAACAAATTATTAATTAATTTACTAACTAACTAGCTTCTTTTTTCTGCTATTCCTGTTAGGGATCACCACAGTAAATAATTTGTTTCCACCTAACTCGACATCCTCTACTCTTGCCCTAATTAACTTCATGACCTCTTTTAGCATATCCATATATACTCTCTTTGGCCTTCCTCTTGACCTCATGCCTGGCACCTCCATCTCCAACATCCTTCTACCAATATAATCATTATCCCTCCTCTGCACATGTCCTAACCATCTCAATCTGGCATCTCTGACCTTGTCCCCCAAATAGCCAACCTGAGCTGTGCCTCTGATGTGCTCATTCCTAATCTTGTCTATCCTTGTCACTCCTAAAGAGAACTTCAACATTCTCATCTCTGCTGCCTCCATCTCTGTCTCTTGTCTTTTCCTCACCGCTATAGTCTCTAACCCATACAGCATAGCTGGTCTCACTACTGTTTTGTACACCTTTCCTTTGATTCTTGCTGACACTCTTCTGTCACATAACTCTCCTGACACCTTTCTCCACCCATTCCAACCCGCCTGCACTTGCCTCTTCACCTCTTTTCCACACTCCCCATCATACTGGACTGTTGACCCCCAAATACTTAAACTCCTGAACCTTCTTGACCTCAGCCCCCTGTAACCTCCCTCCCTCCCTCTCATTTACACACATGTAGTCTGTCTTACTATGACTGACTTTCATTCCTCTTCTTTCCAGAGCAGACCTCCATCTTTTCAGATATTCCTCCACCTGTTCTCTGCTCTCACTACAGATCACAATGTCACCCACAAACATCATTGTCCACGGGGATTCCTGTCTGACCTCATCTGTCAACCTGTCCATCACCATAGCAAATAAGAAAGGACTCAGAGCTGATCCTTGATGTAGCCCCACCTCCACCTCTAACTCCTCTGTCTGACCTACAGCATATCTCACTACTGTCATACTCCTCTCGTACATATCCTGAGCTACTCTGACGTACTTCTCTGCCATTCCTGACATCCTCATACAGTACCATGGCTCCTCTCTTGGCACTCTGTCATACGCTTTCTCTTAATCCACAAAGATGCAATGCAGCTCCTTCTGACCTCCACTGAATAAATGAATGAATAATCATAATTAGGTAAACTGTCCAAAGTTTGTCCACTTCTTTTTTTACCATATGTTGATCTCAAGTCATTCAAAGACAGTAGAACATAGGGGAAGTTTTTAAAATGGAGTTCCTGGTATCCAGGCAATAAATTATGCATCAAGGTGCTGTCAAATGACACACAGCAGCCCCTAACCAATCTTGACTAATGCCAGGTAGGCTAAGAAAAGTAGGACTTGATGAGTATTTGGATGGGAGACTAATGAAAAATCCCAGAAAAAAAGGGTAAATTTCTTCTATAAACCTGCCAAAAAAATTACATGGGCTATCCATATAGTCATCAGGAGTTGCAACTGACTTGAGGGAGAACTAACTTTTTGTTAATGTGAACAACCAAAAACTACTAATGCAGGTAGTCCTCGACTTACAACAGTGTGCTTAGTGACCATTCAAAGTTACAACAGCACGGAAAAATGTGACTTATGACTGTTTTTCACAGTTTCAACCTTTGCAGCATTCTCATGATCATGTGATCAAAATCCAGATGCTTAGCAACTGGTGCATATTTATGATGCCTGCTGTGTCCCAAAGTCATGTGATCACTTTGCTTCTCACACCAGGGAAGCCAGATTCACTTAACAACCAGGTTACTAACAACTGCAGTAATTCATTTAACAACGGTGGCAAAGCAAGATCATAAAATGGGGCAAAACTCACTTAACAACAGAAATTTTAAGCTCAGTTGTGGTTGTAAGTCAAGGATTACTTGTGTAGGGTCACATTCACATGCACCCTGCATTAGAATTGTTGTATGGCCAGGGTGGCTACCTTTGTGCTTTTAATAGATATACTAAACTTTATGTGCCAATAAAGACAATTGTTCCAGTTACCATCATGATTCTGTGGTCCTTATCTGTGGTAGGCTATGGCAGATAAGGAACATGGAATTATGATGATAACTGCAACCATTGTCTTTATCGGCATATAAAGTTTAGTATATGAACAACTGAGAAATAATTTTGTAGAATTAACCTGCAGAAACATAAACAGCTCCTCCAAAGCAAAGGAACTGCCTAATGAATAGTTCTTTGCCATTCTTCATATAGAAAATAATATAAAATATCTATTTAAAGCACAAAAATAGTCACCCTGACCATAAAAAAATTCTAACGCAGGCAATAACTTTATCAGAAAAAACTCACAATTACAATAGTATGTTAGCTTGTTCAAAAGTTGTTCATCAGAAAAGCTAACAGGGTTAAAAATGAACAAGAAGATAAAATTCAAAATCAAATTCAAATTTTATTGGTCACATGCACATTCATACATGGTACAATATGCAGTGAAATGCTTACGGAGCCATTCACGACCACAGGTAAGTTAGGGCAGAATGGAAGGGTAGGAAATAGGTTGGGAATAAGTTGAAGAAAGGAGGTAGTTGGTAAGAAAGGAGGTAATTGGGTAGGTGGTTA
>JANHFJ010157111.1:0-12052 GCA_032468195.1 Cerberus rynchops
TCTCTCTCTCTCTCTCTCTCTCTCTCATACACACACACACACAAACACACACACCTGCATTTGCATTGTTAGAAACTCAGACTGGGTTTCCCTTAAAAAAAACACAAGTTAAAATGATGCTAAATAAATAAATAAGTCAAATCAACTTAAAAATGATGACAGTGATGATGCATCAATAACATAGTTGTAATATATTTTATTTGTGATATATTTAAACGTTCTCTTTATAAATTTATAACATATTTAAAGCAATAAATAGATAGCTGCAAACACAATAATATAGGGCATAAATAACTAAATGAACGGAAAAGGAGAACAACAGTGCAGCAGAGCAGCCTTGGGTAGATAGTGATGTAGGATGCTTGGCTTTGAGGTCAAGTATGGTTATGAAACAGAAACCATATCATGAGTAATAACTAACAGTTTTCTGATGGTGGAATCTTTGAGCAGCTGCTCAAGACCTAACAGCCCTTGAAAGTAGATCAAACCTGGAAACCAAAGACATGTAAACTATTATTGCTTTTTTTTATAGGATTAGAATAGAACCTTGCAAGCATGAATGCAATTCCCCCTTCTCTCCCTTTGTCTTCTTGACAACTAGGGAGAGTCATATCTGCTTTCCCAAATTACACTTCTGCCCCAGATTCAGATTTCTTTTATCTGACTATTGTCTTTGTTTTCGCTCTTCTTCCTGTTCTGCAAGGTTACTCCTTCTGCCCTTTACAAAACCCATTGATAAGTCTTAACAAGGTTGTCCAAGCAGAAACTAAAACCCTGAGTACTAATACTATCTTTATTATAAGGTTACAGTGACAAAATTTTGCAAATCTAAAGTACTTTTCCACTCCCTTGTCTTTACTTTTCAATAATTAGGGAGTGTCCCTTCTGAGATGCTTTCCACCTCCGTTCCTTCTGTGGACTGAAATATATCCCTGCTTAAGGCTCTTCTGTCTTCCAAGATTATTCTCACAGCCCATTACAGACTGCTGTATCTCTGCACATAAATCCAAAGTACAGTTTCCCATGGTTTGAAGCTGAAGAAGCAAGAGGGCAAAGAGCTATGATTTATGCTATTCTCAAACTTTAAATTCAAATTTAAATAGCAAAAATAAACGAATGAATACCTAAGTCCTTATTCATGATGTTCCTGATAAGGCAGCAAAAGTACTCATGTGAGCTTGCAGAATTAATAACTGGAACTTCTTATTGGGAGGATGTTGTAATACACCTGGGACTGTATGGCACATGAATGTGGTTCCACAGGTCATGGAGACTGCATACCATTCTCCTACCACCGAGAGAAGCACTAGAGCAGCCCTTGTTCCACCCCTCCCTAATTACAGCCTAAATAGAGGTTGCAGCACCAAATCACCGCATGCCACCAGCAAAACACCCAAGATTCCTTTTGCACAGACTTGGAACAGAATCCACACGCAATCTCCATGTAGAAACCAGAAAAAAATAAGAAGGCACACGGTGACCTACAGGGAGATCTGAAGCTTCCATGTACAGTAGGCATTTGCTTGGATAAGCAGCACTAACCTTTATACACCACAAGAACAGTGGTGGGATTCAAATAATTTAACAACCAGTTCTCTGCCCTAATGACCAGCTGAACCCGCCGTTCTCTGAACTGTTTAGAAAGTTAACAACCAGTTCTAGTGAATAGGCACGAACTGGTTGAATCCCACCTCTGCATGAGAAATAACACTGCTCCTATCCCACCAGCTCCCAGAAACCATCATCCTGTACCAAGGAGGGAGAGGAATTCTGTGCAGTGAAAAATCACTAGAGAGACTTATTTAACAAATTTCGTGCCACAAAACATGGCAGTTAGCTGGCCTGCTCGAATTCAGAACTGCAATGGATATTGTAGTCTACACACCCCTGGTAAAATGTGTGGATGTGATTAGTTAATTCTGAATACAGCCACATGCCTAGTTATAAAAGGGTATGCACACTTATGCAGTCACTTTATTTAGTTTTTTTGCTATTATTCCCTCTATAATTCAGTTCAGTTTGTTTTTCAGATGAATTGTACAGTTTATATATTAAAGGTAGAAAAATGCCTGAAGTGATTTATCTTTGTATGATTTTATTTTGCATCTCAAAAACCTGGAATTTTAACAGGAAGGTGTAGGCTTTCTATATCCATGTAGATAGGGGGACATCGGGGAAGCCCAGAATGGGGAGGGGGGATTGGAGAATTAAAATGCAATCACAGAGATAGATTTATCTATCCTCTATTATCTATCTATCTGTCTGTCTGTCTGTCTATCTATCTGCCTGTCTGTCTTGATCTATTTATCTAATCTGTCATCTTCACAGAATATACACATATACATTCTTACATACTATGTCTATGAAAAAGTGTTCCCCAAGTTAGATGTACAGTACTGAAAAGATGAATGGAAAAGCAACTCCTATCGCTCTTAAGCCAGCCTTCTCTGAAAAAAGAACAGTGTGAATCCTGCCATTTACTTGGTGCATCAGATTGCATTAATGGCTAGGTAGGTTCAGGAATCACCTGATTCTGTTGCCAAAACAGCTGCCCTAGCTTTCATTGTGCTTGTGGTATAATTCAAAGTGCTTGGGAGTGACTTCATTTGTATGTTCCCTGCTCTAGGCACAAGCAATAGCGATAATCCCACACCACACCCCCAATTTATGGGTTAATCTCTTTAAAATTCTTCTATAAGTGGGGGCCTAGACTGTAATCGTTCATCTATATCAATATTTCTCAATCTCAACATCTTTAAGATGTGTGGACTTCAGTTCCCAGAATTGGGGAAATCCACACATCTTAAAATGGCTCACATTGAGAAACACTGACCAAGGTGGTAATCTAGTTGAACATAAAAAGAGCTATTTCTGATTTCATATTCTCCCAAATGCCTTTGATTGTATTTTTTCCACATCAATATGACAAATGTGGGACAGTTTGACAAATACATCTTATGCAACTTTTTAAATAATAAAAACTTATAGACTGGTCAAAGAGACCATCTATGTCAAAATTGAAAAGCCCTCTCTCAACATAGGGGGGAGGGATATGACATCATCTATCTCCAGTCTACAACACAGTCATTTCAGCAGTTCCAAGAACACTCCACACCTATTGCACTACTCAGGTGACCCTGAAGACACAGATAAAACTTCAGGTGGACTTCACAACTCACTAAAAGAATGCAAATGACCATTCAAGGAGTATAAATCCTTCCATTCCCCAACATCCAGTCAGAGCTGAAGAAGCTTCTTCAAAGAGAAGTGAAACATCTTTTTAAAAAACAAACAAACCAGAAAGTCCAGTTGCCTCTTGAAAAAACACCTTTGGGACAATCATGACCTGGATGATGGAGAATCTCCATAGACATATATCAATCAAAACAGAGCTGGAAGGGACATAGGAGGTCTTCTAGTCCTACCCCCTTCTCAAGCAGGAGATCCTATACTATTTCAGACAGGTGGCTGTCCAGTCTCTTAAAAACTTCCAGTGATGAAGCACCTATAATTTCTGACAGCAAGCAATTAATTCCACTGGTTAATTGTCCTCACTCTTGGGAAGTTTATCCTTAGTTCCAGGTTGCTTCTTTCCACGATTGGTTTCCATCCATTGTTTCTTGTCCTGCCTACAGGTACTTTGGTAAATAAGTTGACCCCCATCTCTTTGTAGCAACCTCTCAAATACTGGAAAACTGCTATCATATCACCCCTAGTTCTTCTTTTCTCTAGACTTGCCAAACCCAAATCCTGCAACCATTCTGCATATGTTTTAGTCTCTAGGCCTTTAATCATCTTAGTTGCTCTTCTTTGCACTTTCCCCAAAAGTCTCAACATCTTTTTTGTAATGTGGTGACCAAAACTGGATGCAGTATTTCTGGTATGGCCTTGCTAAGGCTTTACAAGTGGTACTAATCTTTCGTGTGATTTTGATGCCTCTGTTTTTTACAACCAAGAATTGTATTAGCTTTTTTGGTAGCTGCTGCACACTGCTTGCTCATATTTAATATTGTCCACTAGGACTCCAAGGTCCCTCTCACAGTTACTGTTTTTGAGTCAGATTTTGCCTAATCTGTACTTGTACATTTGGTTTTTCCTGCCTAAGTGTAAAACCTTGCGTTTCTCCACATTAAATTTCATGTTGTTGGATAAGACCCGTTGTTCAAGTCTGTCAAGAACATTTTGGATTCTGAATTTGTCCTCTGGAGTGTTGGCTATTCCTGCCAGTTTAGGGTCATCTGCAAATTTGATTAGTTTCCCTTCTATTCCCTCATCTAAATCATTTATGAAGATATTGAAAAGTATTGGGCCTTAGACAGAACCTTATGGTACACCACTGTTTGTTTCCCTCCATGTAGATATAGTACCATTAAGGACTACTTTTTGAGTACGGAGATGCTGTCCATCCCACATTTTTCTAGCTTACCAAGAAATAAGTATTTATAGTCAAACTTTATGTTTAGAAGAACTTGAGTTTTCCAGCAGCTGCTCATAATAATGGAGAGATAAAAGCAGCTTTTGCTTTTAGTCAAAGGTCAATACTTAAACAGTATTTTGCCACCAAGGCAGTGTCATTTCCAAAATTTCAGCATACTGCCAGATGTGTGTGAAAGGACACCTTTGCAAATGAGAAACCTACATTCTTTATATGATGGAGCAGTGGAACTCTGCTGTGGTATCAGGTCTACTTCTATTAATTTAGAAATATATGATATTCCATTCCTAACCATCCAGTTCGAGCTGAAGAAGCTTTTTGGATGAGAAGCAAAATGTATTTAAAGAAAAAGTCCAGTTGCCTCTTGAAAAAGCACTTTTGGGTTCTCCTTTTGATCTGATAATTGTTTTGCTCCTCACATATTGTGTGAGTTCTTTTGCTTGTTTCTCACTGAAGGCCAATTGGATGCAAATGGATCAGAGAGAGCAAACAAAGTAACCTGGCAGGCCTCCAATCTGTTTTCCTGCCTCCTCTTGACTTTCTTTAATCTAACCAAGAAGGGATTTTGGAAGTCTTCTAATCCAACCCACTGCTCAAGAATATACCAATTCAGACAAGTGGCTGTGCAGTCTCTTCTTAAAAACCTTCAGTATATTCTTAAAATACCCACAACTTCTGGAGGCAAGCTATTCCACTAGATAATTATTCTCACTGTTAGGAAGTTTCTCCTTAATACCAGGTTGCTTCTCTCCTTGATTAGTTTCCATCCATTGTTTCTTTTTCTTTCCTTCTGGTGCTTTGGAAAATAAGTTGACCCCTTCCTCTTTGTGGCAGACCTCAAGTACTGGAATACTGTTATCAAGTCCCCCCCCCCCTCCTTCTTTGCTCTAGACTAGCCATACCCTGTTCCTGCAACCGTTTTCATATGCTTTTGTCTCCAGGCTTTTAATCATGTTAGTCATTCCTCTCTGCAATTTTTTTCCAAAGTCTCAACATCTTTTTTATAATGTTCTGATCAAAACTGGGTGCAGTATTCATCTTGTGCAGCACTGATTATGCACCTGCCTCTAATCTCCTTGATGGTGCAATTAAATTAGCCTGTCTTGTTTGCATACTTAAATAATTAGGCTAAAATGCTTTCCAGAAGGATAGGACTATGATATGAAATCTCTACATTCAAGTTGGTCTAACACCCCTTTACTGTACACTTTCTTTGATCTTTATCTTTCTGTCCACAATTGCACATCTCTGCACATTTGCATTCTCATAATGCTGGAAGCAAATTATCTTATGGGTTGAGAAACTCCTCTCTTGAACTGAGTGTCCCAACAAAGATCATTTTCCAACTGCTTCCTCATTTCACAGTGGCTTCAGATTTATCCTTTCTACATTAAGTGAGAAGGGGAATCCTCTTATTTCATGCGAAAGATTATAATGTCATATGAAATTATGACCTCTGTAACAATAAATAGCAATCTGCCAAAATAAAATTGTTATCATAGAAAAAGATGTTGAGCTACATGTATGTTGTTATGAAAAATTATATTTTTGCAGAATATATTTGCATATTTTTGCATCTACCACTACCATCATCTCTCAACATAGTGGTTGGGACTGCTGGAGTTGTAGTTCAGCAATTTTGGAAAAGCTACAGGATTCCCATTCTTTCTCTATAGCTTTAAACATTGCAAAACAAATAAATATTCTCAGGTAATTGTTCTGTAATATTTCAGGGTGTATTAGATGTAATTATCACAGTAAATAATTTGGTTCTGAACCAACATAGATAAGACATAGGCAAGCATGCATATCCACTCTGTGGTAAACAGTACACACACATACTTATTGATAATGCCTTGATATGTAAATTTACCTCAGTAATAATCCCTGTGCTCCAGATTCATTTGAGGAAGCCTTTGCCAAGTATTGTGAAAAGGAAGCCAAGCACATTCACTGCTGCAGATAAAAGTCACTGTTTTCACAAAGAGACAGGTGAAACGTAGATAGTTCAAAAATGGACCCCATGCTTGAAATACTTTAGGATTTTTTTTTCCATGTATCTGAAACACAAATGGTCACAGTGCTTTATAGCCCTCTCTAAGCGGTTTACAGAATCAGCATATTGCCCCCAACAATCTGGGTCCTCATTTTACTGACCTCGGAGGGATGGAAGCATGAGTCAACTTTGAGCCACTCAGAATTGAACTCCTGGAGTGAGCAATGAGTTTAGCCTGTAATACTGCATTCCAACCACTGCACGACTATATGGCTGTTTCCAGTCACTGTGGAGAAGATGTGTGGAAGAAACATACAGATTAATGGATGCGCCCTCTATCTTTTCCTGAGTACTCTTGGATTTTGAAAGCATGAGATTGGTTTTCCAGCACCAAGACTGAAACACAGCTTAGATTTAAGGATGATTAGATAAATCTCAGTCTTGCCCATTAACCTTTAAATGTCATATATAGGAATAAACAAAGACTTAAAACATTTCTCTTTTTGAAAGCCTCCAATGATGGCACACCCACAACTTCTAAAGGCAAGCTGTTCCACTGGTTGATTGTTCTCAATGTTAGGAAATTTCTCCTAAGTTGTAGGCTGTTTCTCTCCTTGATTAGTTTCCATCCATTGTTACATGTCTTGCCTTTTGATGCTTTGGGAAATAGTTTGACCCTCCTCATCTTTCTGACAGCACCTCAAATTTTGGAACACTGCTATCAAGTCTTGCCTAGTCCTTTTCATTAGACTAGATATACTAAATTCCTGTAACTATTTTTCATATGTTTTAGTCTCCAGACCGCTAATCATTCTTGTTGCTCTTCTCTGCATTTTTCCAGACTCTCAACATCTTTTTTATATTCTGATGATAGTACTAGAGCTTCATGTGGTCTTGATTTTTTCTTGCCTCTTTTGGCTGCTGCCACACACTATTAGCTCATATCTGATTGTCCACTAGGACTCACAGTTACTGGCATTAAGCTAAATTTCACCTAGCCCAGGAGTGGGCAATTATGGCTCCTTCATGACTCGTGGACTTCAACTCCCAGAATTCCTGAGCCAGCCATGAGTCATGAGGGAGCTATAATTGCTCAACCCCGACCTAGCCTCTACCTATACAGTTGGGTTTTCTTGCCTAAATGTAATACCTTATTTTTATCTACACTGAATTTCATTTTGTTAGATAGGGTCTAGTGTTCAAGTCTCTCAAGATCTTTTTGGATCCTTGTCTTCTGGGTATTGGCTATTCCTGCCAACTTAGTGTCATCTACAAATTTGATGAGTTCCCCTTTTATTCCCTCATCTAAATCATTCATGGAGATATTGAAGAGCTTGGGGCCCAAAATGAAACCTCTGGAGTATCTCACTGCTTCTTTCCTTCCATGTAGATGTTAGTTCTGTTGAGGACTACACATTGAGCATGATTTGTCAGCCAATTAGCATTAACAATAACACTTAGACTTGTATACAGCTTTACAGTATTTTACACCTTTTCTAAGCCATTTTACAGAGTCAGCATGTTACCCCAACAATCTGGATCCTCATTTTACCAAACTAGGAAGGATGGAAGACTGAGTCAACCCTGAACCAATGAGGATTGAACTCCTGGCAGTCAGCAGAATTAGCCTGCAATACTGCATTCTAACCACTGTGCCACCATGTCTCCTTACAAACCCATCTTGCGGTAATGCTGTCTATCCTACATTTTTCTAGCTTGCCAAGAAATAGGTTCTCTCATGATCAGTTGCCTTTTTATTCTTTTTTATTTACATATTAGATATACTGGATTTATTGTATATTGACTGATAATTAACCATCTTGCCATTGAATTAAATTCTAATATTTCTGTATTTCTGTACCATTGGATTTAAATACTTGATTATTAATAAAAGAATAATATAGATGCCTGTCTTGTAAGATTTATAGATTACAAAGTAGATCCAAAGAGGAAAATGATGGCAGACTATACAGTTTTAATTATGCAGAAAGACCAGAAATGTGGGATTTGAGCAGAAACTTGAAAACAAGAATACAAATGGTATAATAATGGACACAGTGTAAAAATGAATTACTGCCAAATTAGCCTAGGGAAAAAGAGCAGAGTTGCACAATTCACGGAAGTTTAGAACAGGTAGATTTAATCCTGATCTCTTTGATATGTGTGCAGAGCTGGGTGGCTGTAGAAATTGAATAAATAAATAAAACAGAGGGTTGAGCCAGACATTTTATAGTGGCAGTATAAAGTGTCTCTATGGGCTCATGCCACATGGGAAATGTTCAAAACCTACACTAAAGTAGACAAATAGGTTTATATACATGTCATTTCATTACTCATAATTTCAAGTGCTATTACTCATCTAAAAGCTCTTGTGGTCCAAGTACTGCCAGATGTGGAAAAATTGCCTTCTACTGAGCAATTGGACTGATGTTGCAAATCTGAGTGTATACTTTCCTTGATCATTTTATCTAGTATCTTTTGAAAGAAAATGGCTGAAGATTTGAACAGGTTATGTAATGTATCTCTATGTATAAATAAACCTAAGGCTCAGGGCAATACACAGGATAAAAGAATATCAGCCATTACCATCCTAACATCAACAAGGAATTCAAGCCATAAAGTAGTCCTCGGGTTATGATGGCAGTTGGAACCGGGATTGCTTTTGCTAAGCAATATGATCATAAAGTGTGATGTCATGTGACCACATCACTTATCAACAGCAATCCCAGCAGTCCCCAGCAATATGACAACAATCCCAGGATGCGCAGGTTGTTAAGCTGGAAAAGGCAGGAGTCCCACGTAAGGCGTGCAAAGGATGCTGTGGGTAAATGCTAGGGAGCATTCACAGGGCAGCAGGGACCATGAGATAGGACAGCTCTGGGCAGGTGCACACCACTGAGAATAGGCAGACGGGTGCTATGGAGCATGAGTTCATACTCTGCAGAGGGCTCCTAAGTAGAAAAAGCATCAGGAATGACTAACTGGAGCAGCTTGTGACCTTTCTTAGCAGCTTCCCCCTTAACTACTTTCTGGGAAGGCAGCAGGGAAGATTTCAAATAAAGATCATGTAATGTGGCTGCTGTGATGTTGAAATTGTGAGTCTTTCCTCCACAGTGAAGTAAAACTACCTAGAGCACCAGGATTACTTCCAAAAGACAGATAGTCCCTACTTTCTTCAACATGGTGCCCTGCAGATGTATTGGACCTCAGCTTATATAATGTAACTAGCATGGCCATGGAGGACTGGATAGGAATTATGGGAGCTGAAGTCCAGCACATCTGGAGGTCTTCAGTTTGAGGAATCCTGGCTCAGACACTTTTTGAAACTATCTCAAACTTCCCAATTTCTTGGGGGTTTTTTCCTCACATGGGACACTTCCATATTCTGTGCCTAAAGCAGCTCTGGATGTTTATGTTTATGTTTATTTGATTTCTATACCGCCTCCTTCCCGAAGGACTCGAGGTGGTATACAGCCTATTAAAAACACAGATATGTAACAATTTAAAACCAAATTAAAATTTAAATAAATATGGTGGCTGATCAATCGAATTAAAAACCAATTCAAATGAAAACAGTTAAAAATTTTAAACAATTAAAGTTTAAAGTTTAAAAACTAATTTAAAACCATTTAAAACCCCCACTGAGTACTAGGCCACATGATCAAAATCTGGGCACTCAGCCGCTGGTTGCAGCATCCCAGGGTTATGTGATCCCCTTTTACGGCCTTCTGACGAGCAAAGTCAAAGAGGAGCCAGATTCACTTAACAACAGGTCTTCGCTTAACGACAGAGACCAGAAAGGTTGTAAAATGGGGCATATTTCACTTAACAACTGTCTTGCCTAGAAAATGAAAATGTTGGGCTCAATGGCGGTTGTTAAGTCAAGGACTGCCTGTAGGTTCCTTCGTCTCACATAAAATTGAATGCACTTATTTTGACTCTCCAAAGGAACCTTCTCTCTTCTCCACCAAATGGAGCAAAATGCCCGGCCTTGCCAAAGCAGTGCTGCCCTATCGCTTCCGTGACTCCAACCTGCCCTCGTATTCCAAAAACACTTTAAAGAAGATCGTACAATTCCCACTTGCATATAAGGGCTCTTAATTTCTGAATCTGTTGGCAGCGTGCTTCCACTTTACGTCAACTCACCCAGCTACATAACATCGGGGGGATAATGCTTGCTTTCTCTGAAGCCTTCCTCGGTCTTCGGGGTGCAAATGTGTGACAGGCTGCGAAGTGCTCTGAGAGACACTCAAGCGACACACGCAAGCCAAGCACGCAAAAAGTGGGGATTACGCTCCTATCCCGAAAAAGCCCAACCAGATTTGAAGGGAAACAGATTCACGGCTGAGCAATGGGCTTCAAATCAGAGTGGCATTGCGTTCCCTCAGTCATCCTCCCCATAAACAGAAAATGTTGACTTCTGAAGTATCCCCAGCTGCCTAAGTCTACACCCTTCTAAAAAGAAGACAGATATAAAGGAGGAGAAGATGCCCCAGCATGCTTTTTAGCTCTTGCATATATATTTTTTAAAGATAATTTAAGCTCTTGATTTTTTTTTTTATGTTGATGTTTTTCTCTGAGTTAGATGCCGAGTCTGGAAGCTTGACAGAATTGGGATGCATCCCAACTGGGGAAAAAGTAAAAATGAAATAAAAGTGAAATTAAAAAAAAAAATTAAATAGCCTTAACATTAGATTGAGTTAAACAGCCACTGAATAACTCTAAGGATTTCAGAGAACCAAACCTAAATGTGAGGAATTCTGAAGCAGACAGACATTTCTCTATATATGTGGATTCTTCTGACATCTCGGATAATTCTGTTTATTTATCTTGGCATGGTATTAATCAATGATTGAGGAGGAGACGTATTTACTGCCATCTATTTTTACATTGAAAAACAGCTGGTCTTTAAGGAAGATTTCCCTTCAGTTTTACATGTTTCCGTCTGAAGTTTGCCATGTGATCCAGTTCTGACACTGTTCGACTCAGTTTTTGACACAGGGGCTGCAGAAGTCCAAATACTGGGGTCCTCCACTTATGATCACAACTGAGCCCAAAATTTCTGCTGCTAAGTGAAACATTTGTTAAGTAATTTTGCCCCATTTTACGACCTTTCCTGCCACAGTTGTTAAGTGAATCACTGCAGTTGTTTAGTTAGTCAAACTGGTTTCCCCATTGACTTTGTTTGTCGGAAGGTCACAAAAAGGGATCGTGGGACCTTGGGACACAGCAACCGTCATAAATATGAGACAGTGGCTAAGCATGTTGACCAATGACCATGGGGATGCTGCAACAGGCATAAGTGTGAAAACTGGTCATAAGTCACTTTTTTCAAGGCCGTTGTAACTTTGAATGGTCAGTAAATGAACTGTTGTAAATTGAGGACTACCTGTAACCACTAGAGAGCAGCAAAGAGATGCAGAAATCCCTTGTAGTCTGCTGTCCTCTAGTGGTCATTGTGATTCTTGCCACTTAATTCTGCTAGCCCTAGTCTTCTTCCTAGTTATGGTACTGGTACTCCTCAACTTACCGTATTTTTCGGTGTATAAGATGCACTTTTCCACCCCCTAAAAAAGGGTGAAAATTGTGGTTTGTCTTATACATCGAATACAGCCGTTGAA
>JANHFJ010163858.1:0-11608 GCA_032468195.1 Cerberus rynchops
TTTTTAAATAAACTACTGTTTTGAGTATTAATGTTAATACCACAGCTTCTAAGGAAAAAGCACTCAGTTTATTGAGAATGACAATGTTGATGAAGATTGTTACAAATGTAAGACATCTGTGCAAACTTGTATCTTAAATCCATTTTTTAGAATAACCAAAAAGTGGGTCACAAGAATTTTATTTACAAGTTTCTCATCATAATCTTCCCATGCTATTATAACTATGTTAAATATTAGTCTCTGGACATAGACAATTATAAACAGAACTACATCTGTGTTGTTACATCTCTACTATGTCAAATATGAACTATCCAAGCATGTTCCAAATAATTGAATGACTTCACTTGAATAATTATTCTATTTGCATTTAATGCTTTAAAAATTAGTATTACTGTTTTATGGTGTTTCTGATTAGGTGATTATTCCCAGACCAGTAGACTTCACTAAGCATTTTATATCTGAACCCTATATGTCCAGTGGACGAAGTGCTTTAATTAAAAACTGTTCTATAGTTCCACTTTTCATAGCAGCAATAGCACAGGTAATTCAGTTTGGATCATTTACTTTGTCTGCAGGAATCCTAAGAATTATGGGAAGAGTCTTGAATATTTGTTTTTTTTTTTAATTACAAATACATACGTAGGTAGTGAAAGATGGAAACCAAAATATAATTTTCTATTCTTGTACTATGATATGAATATCTGTTTGTTGCACCTAGGCCCCATCATAATAATTTCTGGTAAAAGCTAGTCATGTTGCATATTCCAGCAGTAAAATTACAACCCAAAATAACTTGAGGCAACCTTGGCAGCTTCCAGACACATGGATTTCTACTCTCAGCAATGGTTGATTATGGCAAAATTCTGGAAGTTGAAAGCCATGCAATTGCAAGGTTAAAAAATACTGTTCTAAAGGAATGTCTCTTTATGCACATGTCTAGACATTGTGATGATCTTTGGATACAATGAATGTTTTTGTTTAATTTCATAAACTAGATAGCTACAAGAAAATATTTGCCTGAAGTCTATGATGTTACCATAAGGAATCGTCATTTAATATAAGGAGTAGTCATTTTTCCTTTTCTAAGTGTTCTAGATTTTTATCTCAGAAGTACAGGAACAATATTTCAAAACATATTACATTGTTTCTCTCCTGTTTATTTGTTGGATTCATATATGTTAATTTAATTAAATAAATGCATACAATCCTATTCTTACTTACCTGGAAAATATTCTACACAGTAATTTGTGCACTTTTAAGACTACATTCTCCTACATAGCTATTAGCTCCTTTTGGAATAAATACACAGTAAAATGATATAAGGGAGAAAAGTTGCAATATTTATCCTCTATTTTGAGCATTAAATAAAAAATCCACCACATACATACATACTGTATCTAAATATGCAACATTTTTAAACAAAATTTGAATATGTGTAAACTGAGAAAAAATCTGATGCCACAATGCCACTGTTCTTATAGGCATATTCTAATTATATCTGAAAACTACTATGACAATATTCTAAAAATATATTGTGCATTCCCATTTGCATATCATGTGTACCGATAGCAGCAGTTGGTAAACTAAAACTAAAAGATTGTTTCAAACTTTGGCTTACTATGCTAAAATAAATCATATTTTATTAACAGACTGACAAACAATCTGCATTAAATGTCAATACAACCAGTGTGATCTTAATGGCAGACTGGGATTTCAGCATGTTTCTGCATGAGTAATCCTATATGCCATTCTATACAGGATCTGGTTTGACTGTAAAATATCTTGGATCAGAAAACCAACTTCGTGGAATCTTGTTCTTTATACAATAATTCTAATACATTTTTAGACAAGCCAATTCGGATTATAAAGTATAATTTACAAATAATATTCCTTATTCCATCAGTTTTCTGATATGATTTTTCCTGCTATTGTTTTCAATGCTAGCACCAGAGATTTTTTTTGGGGGGTGGGGACAAATAAATAAGTTAACAGGATGTTCAATTGTGCAGTTGCCATTTCATGTTTTTGACTCTTTGTGCAGACGCCCGATAGCATATAGCTTTTAACATTTTTAATCCTGCAATGCTAATTAGAAAGTAAAGCTTTTATGGTGGAATCCAACCAGTTTTGCTACCAGTTTGGTGTGTGCCATGCGGCTTCTAAAATACTTCTTTTTCCTTACTGGTGGCAGCCCGGGTGATTAGGAAGGCTGTGGAGGCATACAAAACAGCTGTTCTGCATGATTCAGGTGAGTAAAGAAAGAAAGAAAAGGAGGAGGTATAGGACAGAAAACGGAAGGGGTGGGTGGGGCCAAACTTTGTTGCTGCTACTGGTTCGGTAGAACTGGCTGAATTTCACTATACCATCAGAATATGTTTGTGTAAATAGATATGGCAGCCTTCTCCACCTTAATCTCTGCCACTTGCATTACAAATGAGCAAAGGTATACCTGAACATAGAAAACATCACCAAATTGGAGATAACTGATAAATGGAAATTGTGCCCAGAATAACATCAATAACAAAAGCAATTTATTGAAACCAATGAGATTTTATCCAAACATACAGTATTCTTTTACATTTCAGTGCTTTTACATAGGATTCATTTATTAAAATCAAAGTAAGGAAAACATAAGAGGGCATGACTCCTGGAATTTTTTTTTATCAGAAGGAGCCATAGAGGCATCTGTATTTTATTCTGTGTAACCAAATGTGTCATGTGTTCATGTATATGTATATGAATTTTCTCCCCAGAAACTAATGTGCTATGTACATGCACATTTCTTGCATGTACCTATTCAAAGTAATGAAACAGAATAAAATACTTTATTTGGCCAAGTGTGATTAGACCCACAAGGAATTTATCTCTGGCACAGTATTCTCAGTGTATATGCAAAGCAACAGAATAATAATCATAATCATAATACCAATAAGAGGGGAATTAAAGAAGATAAGGATAATAATGCTACATACATACATACCCATACAACATGAGTAAATGTACAGTACATAGATATTATATAGTACTGTATGAATTAGGTATTCAGCAGAGTGAAATCATGATCTAGTTGTCTTGGTATGCAATGCCCTGTACCAGTTTCCTGAGGGAAGGAGTTGAAACAGTTTATGTTCAGGATGTGAGGTCTCTGTAGATATTTTCTTCTGACCTGCACAATATACAGGTCTTTCATGGAAGCAGTGTTGATTGCAGTTATTCTTTCTGTAGTCCTAACTATCCACTAGAGTCTGTACCTGTCATGTTTGGTTGCTATATGTGTGTAGGTGTTGTTTTTCTGTGTGCATGTGTCTCGTCAGACTATATGTGTTTTCCTGTAGCGAGTAAGGAAGATGACCTGGGGGGAAATGTGCAGAAACTGTTATCTAGACAAAAGGGGGCTAAATTATTTTTTTAAGTTCAGCAAAATGAGATATTTAGGCAGGTGCCTCCCTGAATTGTAAGGATGCTTGTAAGGTTTGGCCTTGTAAGATTCTGTATTATAGCCATTACCCCAAAGGATAGTCCTAGTCTTTCTGTGGATTTTCTAATATACCTAGTGGGCTGAAATGCCTTGTGTGTGTGAGGAGAAAAATTTAATTAGTACAGGCATGCAGGCTGTATTCATGTATAGGTTGCTGATCACCTCTAGTTATATCTATGTGTGAAATATACCACAGGAAATACAGGATAGACTTACTGATTACAGACAATTAAGTTGTGTTTGATTCTTCATAACCACATAGTCTACAATACATGATCTATCCCTAAACTGGTTTTCCAACAGTGCTCTCATCTCACCATAACAGAATCTATCCATCTTGCTGCTGGTGTCTTCTTTTTCCTTCCACTTTTCGAGCCTTCTCCAAAAAACTTGGGTCTTTGAATAATGTGTCTGAAGTAGGATAATTTAAGCCTGGTCATTTGTGCCTCGAGTGAGAATGATGGGTTGAATAGAACAGACTGCAGACCACCCCATTCTGGGTCACTTGTTTAGAGGGAAAAGGAGGGGATAGAGCAGTCAAGTGCCTGTGGAGCTTCCTCTCCAATAGCAATGCATCGGAGGATGCTATTCTGAGTTAGGTACCTCTGCAGCCCCGAATCGTCTTCAGGCTATTTTCGATTCTTCTTTTGCTGGATTTTCTTCCATACCTATTTGAACTGCTGCTCTGTTTTCAGAGAATTGCTCTGCTCTGAACACAGGATTGGAATATAGAGTTCTAAGTCCTTTGACACCATTCCGATCCAACTTCTGAATGGTTTGGAAATAATAACAAAAGAGGAAAAATACACTATTCAACTCCGGTTTTAATGTGCTTCGACCCCCATCCGCAATCTAGCCATTCAACGACGATGGAGAAAATAAAAACCTATCTTAATTCGTCTCTGAATCCTGGTCCTGGCTAGCATTAAAAGCAGGTTTACAGCATTATTTCGCAAATTAACATATGTTCAAACACCGGAAAAAAGAAGTAAACACACTTCTTAAGTTTTACCGCACAAAACCCTATTAAAATCCAGGAACTAACCAAACAACAAATCCATTCGCTCACGTTAAGTTTTGCCCTTACTACAAAGCCCCCGAATTGCCATTTCTTAGTTATCAAACATATTGCCTGTATTTTATCTTTTTTTTTCTCCGCTGATCCGCTGTTAAACTCACTCTGCATTCTGCATTCGCGTTGGTGATCTAAAGATGTCGGCGAAAAAGACAGCTTGCGCCGCGTCAGTTTTTTTTTTTTAAAGTCAGGCTGCGTTTGTTGTTCAGGCACGTTCGGAGACAGACTCCAGAAGATGGGGCTTTCTGGGAAAGGAAGGAACCTCAAACAGTATCAGCCGGGGTGACACGTGGTTTGGAGAGGTTGTAGTTGTTCGTGGCTGGAGCTTCTGGCTTAGTCTGTGTTTTATTCCTGGCTGTTTCTCTCCACCTGTCCTAGGATGAAAGTGGTGGCTTTAATCAGGTAAAATAATTGATTAGGGCTTGGAAAGCTGTCCGGGGCAGAATAATATTTGCATTTCCCGATTTCTAGGAAATGCTGGACTCTTCTTATGTGAGCAAAATGATGCAAGTGACACATAGTCCAAGATTATTCTTTTTTCCCCTCTTCTCCGCTTGCAATCAGCAGTGTGGTAGATTTATGAAATACAGGTTTGCTTCCCTTTTAGTGCAAGATCAGGTACACTTCAGAAGTTATCCAGTCTCATCAAACTCGGGAAGCATTGTAAAGTACCAGGTGTGTTATAACTAAACAGTGAAATGGCACTATTTGTCCTGATGCAGAACTCGGACTTGAGTGTATATGTCTGGAGATTGCCTGAATGATGACATTTTGGAAGTCTTTTAAGAATTTTCTTTTTATGAGTATCTATTCTTAACAATTCTCTGTTGATAGCTTCTGGTATACTGCTATACTACTATTAAATCTAAACTGAAATACAGGTAGTCCTCGACTTACAACAGTTCATTTAATGACCATTCAAAGTTAAAATGGCACTGAAAATGATGGCTTATGGCTATTTTTCACACTTACGACGATTGCAGCATCTCTGTGGTCATATGATTTAAATTTGGATGCTTGACAGCTGACTCATATTTATGACAGTTGCAGGGTTCAGGAGTCATGTGACCTTCTGACAAGCAAAGTCAATGGAGAAACCAGTTTCACTTAACAACCATGTCACCAATTTAACAGCTGCAGTGATTCACTAAACAACTGTGGTGAGAAAAGTAGTAAAATGGGATGAAACTCACTTAACAAATTTTTCACTTAACAATGTAAACTTTGCACTCAATTGTGGTCATATGTTGAGGACTACCTGTAAAGTTTTCAGAATGATATCTGGGATGGCACTTAAGAGTTATATACAGTACTCAGGGTACAGTCACATAGTCATTCTTTGGTGAATTAAAACAGTATATTGAATTGGTCCATTAAAAATATACAGCATGGCATATTTGGTCATGAATTAACTGAATTGGATGAGTTTGCACCACCTTGCAAGGTGGCTAAAACATGGCTGGCTGTTTTGTGGTTCAGTATGTAATACAAACATAGATGTACAATTAAACATGTCTTAATATACATGCTTGGCCTAGTAATCCAAATATTCAATTATTTTGGTGATTACTCTTTAATTTTACTTTAAACTTCTTCCACCCTGGAGACATAACTAGATTAGATTTGCTATAGTTAAACACACACAGTTTGAAAATGTTTTGAATTGGTACAGAGCTTATTATCTCACAAACTGTAGGGAATCAAAGGCAAAGCTTAGGATGAATTACGGTATATAAAAAGGAAAAGGGAAAAAATCATCAATTATTCTCGAGATTAACTAACTCTCATAACAGCCTGCTGAAATAAATAATGTTATGGAAGGAGAGTTTGCTAGAACTTGGTATTTTTTTTAGCATTTCCCATCTCCCCTTACTTCAATTTTGATAGGATGGCTCCACCAGTTCACATTTAAAGAATGTGAATAGTGTGTAGCTTACACAGATTTATGATCTGAATGAATGACCACTTGTAAATATGATTACGATTTGCTTTTCAAGTAATTGTGACTTTCTTCTCAAATTATTATATTAATAATGTGTGTGTTACTGGGCATATTCTATTATAAGAATTGGTTTGAGGTTTGCTAAAAGATGATTCGTATACCAATCAACTTAGTACTATTAAGATTTTTATTAATTTTATTTCATATGATTTTACATTTGCTGAATTTTCCATGGGTATATCAATGCCTGGTGTCAAGCTCAGAGCTGTAATCTAAAGGACAGTTCTTCTAAGTCATGGCTGTCAAACTTGATCACATCATGTGACATCACATGACATTGTGACTTTTTTGCCTTTGCGGAGCTGGGGTGGGCATGGCCTACATATGATGCATCCTGCCCATGGTCCGCCAGTTTAACACCCTCTTCTAAGTAATGAGTATTACATACAATAAATCAATCACAATAAAAGACATCAGACTCATGGCCAATTACTAAATGGTTGAATTAGAAATTTTCTAAGGACCGTGGATCTTGTGAAATCTTTGGAAGGACTATAGGAATTTTTTAAGATGCAAAGAATGTTATTTTTTGAAGTCAGTCTGCTCTTAGAAAATAATGTTTAATTACACAGTTATGTTGTAAATTGTGTTAAACAAAATTATAAAACAAGTGAAGTTTATTATAATTAGGATTTTTGGACTGAACAAAGCTTGGCTTGTATTCCTGTCTTGATAAAGTCGCTCCCTTCCCCCTACCCATCCATCAATTTTTAAAAAGTTGTATGCATTTATTGGGCAAATGGGTTTCCATATGTAGATGGATCAAACAGACTCTTTCCAGAAGATCTTAGAGTGCAGGACAATCCTTTTGGTGATAAAGTCACCCTGTGGAACTGGCTGCCAATTTTCCTTTTTTACTGCCTAGCTTTACTCTGAGATTTACTCAAGGGGATCAGTAGATACCAGTTTGTCTCTATTTCTAATTTCTTTGAGAGCTGAAGATGTCTTTCTTAGAAAATGTGGCTGGAGAAGTCAAATCTGTGACCTCTTCCATAGATGCACTCACTGTTGTTCAAGGACACCTGCCCATTGATGTTATGGCATCCACCCACTACACAAATGCCTTCATATTCTTTGCATCCTACTCCTCCGCAAATATACTTTTTGGTTTGGGGACTTTTTGAACATATTTGAACTATATGTGGGAAGTATACAATAAAAGATAGTAATGGAATATCTTATTATTAAAGTCTGCAGGTATTATCTAAAATGTAACAAATTATCTGTCCAATGTTCATTTGGATTAATTTAGTGTTCTGTTCAGAGTCCGCTGAGTCAATGTATGTTTAGTGTATTCTATAAAATTTTGTGGGACAAAAGTAATTTAGTTATAATTGTGTAGTCTTCCCATTTTACTTTTCAAATTTAAGTATGCTTACTTCTTTTTAAAGGGCAGCCATACACTGAGAAGTACTGAGCATTTTTCAAAATGAGGCAATTATGAAGAATCAAACATTCCTGCATCACAAATACTCTGGAATATAGTGCCTTTCATTCTGTCTGATATCCTTGGTAACTAAATTGTTTCTGATGGATGTCTTGCACCCACACAACATTAATTTGCATTCTAGTTTCAGCCTGTGAAAAGTCACTGACATTGAAGGTTTAACAATAACTCTTTTAAAGCTTGATGTTTTAGTTGTGGAAATTTTTCTGGCGGTGCATTTGTTTTTAATATTTGCATTCAAGTGGAATGGTGCTGCATTTTTAATACAGTCAAGATGATGAAAAGAATTTTAGTACTTACCATACCCTTACTTGTTCTGATCAATTATTTGTTTTCCTAAATTGCCAACCTGCTATCATATACTGTGCTAGATAGATATAAAATCTGTTTTACAGACTGAGATAGTTATGAAAGCATCCTGATTTGACTTAAATAGACATATTAGAAAATCAGAAGTTTTTTTTTAAATATTGTCTCATACCCTCTTGTACAAATAGTATTTTCATTTCTGGCTTATATGTGAAAAATAATAATATAGATAAGAAACCTTTTGTGACATTAAAGAGAATGAAGCCACATTTCAAATATTGCTTACCTCATTGATTTGAATTTAAGGTATAGGTGACCCAGATAAAAAATATACAGAAATATGGTTTGTGACTTTATCTGAAAAAAAAGCTAAAACATACTGATGATTTGAAAAGCACTGATATTTTTTAAGTGTAAATAATTTCACTTCCATTTTGTGGTAAATATAAATATTACCGCAAGAGAGTTCTTATTGAAAAGTTTGCTTAATTATCAGATAACACAAACCTTTTTTTCTTCTAGTGGTGGAAAAGACAGTTCTTACAATATGATGCATTGTGTTGCTGCTGGTCATCAGATTGTTGCTTTAGCCAATTTAAGGCCTACTGAAGACAAAGGTAAGCATTCCATATTTCCTCTTAAGAACCTTTGAACTCTTCAACTAGAGCCAATATTTTATCATTTTATTTGTCAAACGAAAGTGGAAAATGTATGAACTTGTTAAGAATGCTTTATAGGAGCATGGGAACTTACTTTATACTAAGTCAGATTATGTCTGTGTAGCTCATAATTACACAGTGTAAAAATATTGCAAATTCTATATTTGCTTGGGAGTATGTATACACAGAATTTTGAGGTAAAAAGGCAAGTCTTTGTGGAAAGAATTGCTCTGGGTAAGACTCATGTCCCCAGCTAAGTTGTTTATAGGAGATGATAAGCTGGGATAATGTACTGCAGTTCTCTGTGTTACATTTGTTTTAAATATTAATCTTCACCAGAAATACCGGTGTTGCCATTTAAGCTACATGATTATTTTAAGGGTATTGTGCATGAGATGTCATAAACTTTGATTTATTATAGCATTGGAAGTTGCAGTAAATTACATAAATATTAAATTAGGAGTTCATTTAGAGGGTTTTTTTGTGATCTTTTGAAATAAAACATTGCCAATGTTTAAGATTATTTTATGTTTACCCCTCACACAAATGTATGATTTGTAAGAATTTGAATGTATCCTTCCAAATTGATAATAAATTTATAACAATTCAGAACCCATTTTCTGTAATGGTTAAATTACTGAATTGGAAATTGGGTGATTCAGTTCTAGTCCTCTTTTGGGCATTAAAACTGGTTAGGTTACTTTGGGTCAGGTTTTTGATATTTATCATAAATCTAATAATATTTTGATCAGAACTCTATACGTTTGCTCAGAAAAACATGTTTATCTTTTATCAAGATGTATGAAGGTACTGAGGTGTACATATAGAGAACAGGTGAAAAAAATGGTTAATCAAATGGAAACATTAATATAGATTTAAGCAGGGATCTCCAAACTTGGCAACTTTAAGACTTGTGGTCTTCAACTCCCAGAATTTTGGGAATTGAAGTCCACAGGTCTTAAAGTTGCTAAGTTTGGAGACCCCTGATTTAGTGGCTTGGATCCATGGTAGTTTACTAAGAATACAAATAATTTTTCCATCTGTTGAAAACTTGTGATGCTTTTACTGGTAGATCAAAGGTACTTTACTGTTACTCCTTCCTACTGGTGAAGAAGAGTATTTTATTGATTACACTGTTTTCCTCAATCTTGTACTCTCTTACCAAAAGTCTGAAGTAGGTTGAATAATTTTTTGTACTAGTGGTAGTGTGAAGGAAACTCATTCCAACCCATAATTTATAGTGTACCATAAGGTTGTCTTCCCCCTATTTAGGATGTGCCTCAGGATGACTTATTATAACAGTTTGTTTAGTATTATTTCAGTCTTAAAAGCATTTATATCTTTCAACCAGAAAGATTCAGAAAAGGCTTGTACAATAATAGAAATGATAGTTGCTGTCTTTTAGAGCACCACCAAATAGACAGGGCCATAAAACTTCAAGGGCAGTTCTTAATGTTTCATGATTCTTACTATGGCAAGCTATAGTACAAGTGATGAGCTTGCTGGTCTTTATCACAGGATTTTGGCCTTTTGTGGCAGGTTATCCCACTCAGTGGATCAAAACAGCAGCAAGCAGATGCTGTTAACTTCTAGGATTTTTTTATTACAGTTTTTTTAATCATACGATTGTTTCTGTACTTATATCATTATGACTTTTACAAAGATCAATGATTTTTTTAGAAGGAAGGAAGAAACGAATGAATGATGACATCCTGGGCTGACTCCTAATACAAGACTGGATTTTTTTTGTTGGTACATGTTAAAAAATAATCTCTATGCACAGGGAAGCTGTGACTGTAGTTGATAAAAGGTTATTCATTTTTAAGTTGCTTGGGATGTTTTCAGTATTATTCTGTGTTTTGCATTTGGGAGTAATTGAAAAGAAATTGGGGGTAGAAGATATTTTTATTGTATAAAGGGAGTTTTAAAAAAAGCAATGCTGTAAACAGTGTTTAATATATATTTGGAGTAATGTTCTTGACTGTACATTCAATAATGTAGAAATGTTTTGTTTGCCTTTCAGAAGGATTCGATGAACTGGACAGTTACATGTATCAAACAGTGGGCCATCAAGCTATAGATTTGTATGCTGAAGCAATGGGCTTGCCTCTTTACCGTCACACGATTAAGGGTACCAGCGTTAACACAGGCAGCATCTACACAAAATGTGAGGGTGATGAAGTGGAAGATCTTTATCAGCTTCTGAAACTTGTCAAGGTATTTTGTATGGCAATTTCTTCTTTTAAAAATAAGGATTAAACCTGTATACATGAAGCCTAGAGTCGCCTATTCTCTTATAATGAGCTGTAGTTTTGCTATACTGTATATCTGGCTTGCCAAACAGAATAAACCTGGAAGAAGTGCCCTTAATTTATATCTTGTTCTCCTCTTTATTATTGCTTCTTGCTTCAGGTTAAATGCCCTATTATTTCTGTAAAAATTATTTATTAATTTATGCTAAGAAATGGTATGGCAATCCAATATGTTCCAGAATTTACACTGTTGATATATTATTTTTTCTTGTACCCAATTTATGGTTTATACCTTTCGTGTACTTAATGTAACTGTGGGGCCCGCTGTAGTTTCTATGTTAACAGGCCATACATTTTAAAGGAAAATTAAAAAGAACAGAATTTAT
>JANHFJ010176160.1:1851-11867 GCA_032468195.1 Cerberus rynchops
TCAAGCCCCAGGATGCAAAAAAAAAAAAAAAAAAGGCTCCTCCAAGCCCATTTCACCTGTGAAAGGAGCAGCAGCCAGAATTAGGGCAAAAGGGCTTTCCTTCAGAAAGGCCACTTAAGGCCAAGGAGAAAGACACACAAAGATGGCAAAAGACTTTGGACAAGGAAATTGCTAAGGCAGAAAGGGAAGCAGAGTGACGCAGGCAGGAGAGTTTTTCTATGAGCTGGCCTAACTGTCCCCCCTCCCCCTTATTTTCAGCCACACCTATTAGATCCTCTGACTGAGGCCCAGGAGACGGCTAGCCTGACTACCCAATCTTGGTCACCAGATGGCTCCAGAGAACAATTTTCTCAGCCACAGTTTATAAAGGTAGAACACAGCTGATCCTTTCTCCTGTTCCTAATTTAATCTCAGAAAGTTCTTGGGAGCGGCTCTTAAGAGAGCAAGGCCTACCCCAGAGGCTACCTTCACTCCTACAGGAGCCAGAAATTTCACCACAAATGAGACTGATAAACTGGCATACAGCAAAACAGGCAGGCAACCTTTTCAACTCCTGACAACATCTTGCATCAAGGGCAACCTATTGTGCATGATAATCCCAAGGAGTTACCTGTTTTTCATAGGTCTCATTCTTTTCCCTCTTCTATACATAGCCAGGAATCTATCTCAGATGAGGAGGAACATAAAGAACTAATGTTATCTGAGGATGAAGGGGTGACTCCAGAACCCCCAGCATTCACAAGGCTCTTCTGCCCAGCCTTGTTTGAGATGCTTCTCTATAAAGCCAAGGCCACAGCTCAGATAGGGGCAGAATCAGGTGAATCAAACCAGGCCAATAATTTAGTATTTTCAGAGCCTTCCACAGATAAGGAGATTGCCTCCCTGAAATTATTCCTGGATGTTGTCCAGAGACTATGGGTCCTTCCAGTGGTGTACCCATCCCCGAGCATGAGCGACAAGCGTTTCTACAACGTAGCCTCAAATCTCACTGTGGCATTGCAAACGCCCACAATCGATGGGTCTGTGGCAGCCTTAGCCTTCTCCACCATTATATCAAATGACCCGGAGGATGCCTTAAAATCAGAAGATAGGAGAGCGGAACAGATGCTCTGCAAAGCTCATCAGGTGGCTGCCCAGGCGGTGAAGTCAGCTATGGCTGCCTCCTCCTTCAATAGAACCTCCTTGCTTTGGCTCAAACAGATGCAAGCAAGAATCCCAGCCACTGACCTTCACACTCAAGAAGCTAGTAGCGACGGCAGAATTTTCTGCAGATGCCACATTGAAGTCGGACAAATTCGTTTTCAGGGCCATCACCTCATCTGTGACAGCCTGACAGCTGCTGTGGCTCCATCACTGACAGGCAGACATGAAGTACAAATGGAAGTTGACCTCTGCCCCCTTCAAAGGTGACAAGCTATTCAGAGAGGCCTTGGAGCCTATACTCTTAGACACCAAGAACAAAAAGAAAGTTTTGCCCTCTGTCAAGACGCATTGACTGGTGTTCCTCATGATAGTTTCGAAAGCCTTCTTTCAGAGCAGTGGACACCTAAATCTCTTTGCGACACAATGGGAGGAAACAACTACAAATGCATGGGTCCTGAACACCATCTGATCAGGCCTCGCTCTAGACTTTCTCTCTATATCCCCGAGGTTCTTTATTCGCTGTCCTGTCTGAAGACCCAGAACAAGAAGATCCCTCATGGAATCTGCAATCAAACATCTGTTGCATATTCGAGCCATCCAGCCGGTCCCAAAGGACCAGCAACGGCTGGGATTCTACTCCATTCTGTTTGTAGTTCCAAAAGCTTCGGAGGGATGGAGAGCGATTTTTGGCCTAAAAAGGCTCAACAAGCTTCTGATATACAAGAGAGTCAAAATGCAGTCCCTCCAATCCATACTGGAAAGCATCCAGGAGGGCAACTTCCTGACATCAATAGATCTAACAGAAGTGTACCTAAGGTTCCTACAATTCTGTTACGAAGACCAACATTTCCTTTACAGAACTCTACCATTCGGCCTATCTTCAGCACCCGGAACATTCACGAAATCCTAGCGATGCTCTCGGCTCATCTCGGAACCATCCCTATCTGGGCTCAGTGCTATCAGGGTGACATTTCTGAACTGCAGAGGACCTCCGCCTCACGATCCGGGTCCTTCAGGACCACGGATTCTCAGTCAACTACGACAAGAGTCATCTATCTCCTACCAACAGGATACTCCACCTAGGAGCATATATAAACACAGCATAATGTACAGTCTCTTTGTCCCAGGAATACCAGGTCAGCATCAGAACTCTGGTGAGCCAGATCCGATTGGGCCAAGCAGTGCCCCTGGTCCTTCTCACACAGTTGTTGGGAAAGATGGTGTTCTGCATCTCTATCGTTCCCTTGCATACCGGACCTTGCAGTGGTTTCTACTACCTTACCAGAGATCCGGCAGGAACAACTCAGCTTCCAGCGTCCGAATCCACCAGAAGTTATACAGGGGTAAGAATTAAGCAAGAGAATCACAGCCATCTTTCCGCATCTTTATAACTTTGATATCTATGAAGTTTTTAAAAAAACACCTACAAAATATAGCAACCACATGCCAAAGTTAACAGTTGCTCAATTTTAAATCTCAGGTTAAGCGAAGATTAGCTGGAATTTAGTCAAAATGTATATTGCAAATTTTTATAATCTTATATTGTCATCAAGATACTGATATTGGTGATTAAGTAATGGCTTGCTCAAGGACACAGAGTTCATTAAGTTGATGACAGAGTTCTTATGGTATGATCTATATTTTGGTATGATCTTTATTTCTGCTTGTAATAATGGGTATTTAAACTGGAATAAATGGTACTTTGCCGATACCAAGTATCAATATATGAGACAAGTTTTTGACTTTGTATATTCATAGGGAACAGTGAATCTTTTGGAACATTATTCTGAACTTCAGAATTGTGTGTACTTGCTTAACAATGGTAATTGAGGCAACAACTTCATGTGACTATTCTCATTTATAATGGGAGTTGATGTGGAATCTCCAGATAGGCTTGAGGTCAAGAGGGACCAAGGTCAGAATTGTTGCATTGCAGTAAGTGGCTCAAGCCAGATTCCTTAAAGCCTTATCTTGCCATTCCCAAAGGAATGCAAGTAGGTCTGGTGAGATTCTTGTAACATAGTTTGTTAGCAATGAACTACAGTTGAGACCTTCACAAGTGGTTCTGGTTGCTTTCACATGACTGTTGCAGCATTTCCACTTGCATTGTTAGGTGAATCCCATGCACTCATGATGTCCTACAGTTCCATGATCACTATTTGTATCATCCTGCTCTGTTTCCTGTTTACTTTGTGGGGAGCTGGTAAAATATGATCACATGATACTTAAGCTTTCAAAACTGGATACTTAAGCTATCATTAATGCAAGCTGGTTGACAGGTGAGCAAACCATGATCATAGACCACCCCATTGAATGAATGGTCATTCAATGCTGTATATAAAAATGTATTTCTTGAGCATCTCTGAAACTCCATTATTATATTGCCTTCTTTTTGGGCTCTGCTTGCAAATTCAGTTTGATTAGTAAGTATTTCATGTTTTAATCATAATTTGGATGTCTGTCCACTGTACTTTATAGCTCTTTTAGTGTTGACTTTTTTTATTTTGGTTAGCAGCCTGAGCTGGTATAGATAGAAACATATATATTATTGAGAGAGACGTGAAAAATCATAGCTGTTGTTAATCTATGACAAAGCAAAGTCTAGCATATGAAAAACAGCTTTATTAAGAATAATCAAAATGGCTTCAAAAATATGGATGTTTCTGAGTTTTCTAGAACTTTCAGCAAGTAGAATGTTGCAAAATGTGAAATAAAAAAGACACAAATCCTTAAAATTAAGCCATTTTACCATAAGATTTGCAATTTATAATCCATCTCAAAAATGACTTTGTAGATAATGCATTAGACAGTGGTGCATAATGTCAATAGTAGTTTTGAAAGCAGAAAAGTCAGTCCCTCTGTGGATGGACTCTGTCCACTAAGAACATCTACATTTTCAGACATACCTGTGACAAAAGGGCAAGTAAGTCCTATAAGAAAAATAGCTGTTAATATTTTACTTTGTACATGTTGGGGAAGCTTTTAATACACAATAGGGTCGGAATAGGTACATACTGTATGTGTATATACTCACTCTGATACTTTCTCATAATTACACATACCTTTCAACCCTCAAAGATCTATTTCTCAGTCATTTTAAACATGAAATGGGGAACTATTAAGCTTTCATGTATCCTGATCAACAGCCTTCCAAAGTGGATGGGAATAAAAAGCTTATGGGAATAAAAAGTTACAATGACACTGAAAAAAGTGACTCATGGCCATTTTTGTACACTTAATATCCTTGCAACATCTCCATGGTCATGATCAAAATTCAGATGCTTTGCACTTGGCATGTATTTGTAATGGTGGCAGTGTCCCAGGGTCATGTGATTATCCTTTTGCACTCTTCTCACAAGCAAAATCAATAGGGAACCCAGATTCATTTAACAACTGTTAGTAACTTAACAACTGCAGTGATTCACTTAATAAATGTGGTAAGGAAGATCATAAAATGTGGCAAATCCCATTTAACAATTATCTTGCTTAACTCAGAAATGTTGGGCTCACTTGGGATCGTAAGTCAGGGACTACCTATACTCAATAAAACACACCTTGTCTCTGAGTTGTAGGTGCTGCATTGTTGGAGCTTTCCAAAAAAAGAATGGACAACCATTTGCCTTTAAGCTCTGATTCTATATTCACTATAAGGTTTCCTGGAAAATAAATCTGTAAATCAGCATATATCTCAGGCATCATGAAAGAGATTGGGAAAGTAAAAAAACTATCTTCCCCTCTCAAAAAAACCCCAAGAAAGGTTGTTTGGGTGTGGATGTAGAAGACACCTGGGAGAACCTTTGAAGTAGAAGCCAGGCTGAACTTTTTGGGAAATGTAACAACCACAAAACTTTGCTAAATGACCTTTGAATGGTTTGGCACCATTTTTGTGCTGTATTTTGGGGAGAAATAACTGTGTATGTGTGTTTATATTGTATTAAAGTTAGAGATTTTTAATACTTAGTATGAACAACAGTACACAGTATTTGTCTCATTCACTTATTTGTAGTGATGGGCAACTGCAATAATTAACAAAAGCACACTAAAGTAGAATTAGAAAGAAAGAAAGAGTTTGCCAGAAAAGCTGTCTTCTGTTCTTTTACTCCCAACCCCTTTTGCAACTCGAAGTCCAGAATAGAAGTTTAAGGGAGAAGGAGCTACCATGTATTTTACTGCACATTTAAATTGGCCAGTGCCATAAGGCATTATGCTGGCTAGCTTCTGTTACCAGGGTTACCTAGGATGTGGATTTTAGTAGCTCTTAGAAAGCATAAAAAGAGAGTTGTTTAATCTGAAAGCATCACTAAGCAGAGAGCTTAGGAAAAATTTAAGCTTTTCTGGTGAGTGAATTGCAGACCAGAATATCAATCTTAGTTTGCCCTTCCATTCTTAAAGAGGAGAATGGATTGAGATCTCTTCATTCAGGCATTTTAAATAGTGAATAAATTAGAACGTTGATATGATCAGGTAGAAAGTTGATCACCCTTAGCTTTCAGATTTGGATAATGGAACAGAGAATAACACAGTTTTCTGTTTAGACCATTGTATATCTTTGCACATTAGCATAAATTAATTTTAGTTGTGTATTTCATTTCTTGCTCAAATTGTAATGAGCCAGATTAAATATTAGAATGGATGACTCCCATCTTGTTATTATTACACTACTGTACTAGTGCAGCACTATAATTGAGATTCTATAGCACTATGTAGTAGTTGTTTTCATTGAATATCTAATCTTTTTTTAATCTAGAATGAAATACATTCTATCCACATATTGTTACATACTTTATAAAGACCTTGCTCAGTAGTCTCATGTAGATATTAAACAGGGAGAGCAAGATATATCAAGCCTTATGGCATCTCGTGATCTGTCTCAACCATTTCTATCTCTGCTCTGTTTGAGCTCAGTAACAAATATAATGAAAACTATACTATGACTGTCCCAAAGGTGTTTTCAAAAAGCAATTGGACTTTCTTTGAACTGAACTGAAGAAGCTTCTTGGATAAGAAGGAAAAAAACAAAGTCCAGTTGCTTTTGGAAAAGCATCTTTGGGACAAACAACCACGACCTGGATGACTGAGAATCTCCATAAAATCTATACTATGATCCACATGTCCCAAGACCCAAAGCCCAAGACTAACCTGTGGATTAGGAAAATGCTGTTCAAGTAGCTTTAAAGCATTTTAACAAGTATCCTATGATATTGTGTACTCTAATTAAATAGATAGGATAGCAAGACTATTTAGGAGATACTTACTAGTTCACTACTTTTTATAGTTAATATTAAATTAAAATTTAATTTAGTTATTTGGTAGAATAAAAATGAAAGGCTTATTTAAAGATGAGTGAGAAATGCTTCTAAAACATGCTTCTTAAAATATTAAAAGATATTTTAAAATGATTTTGAGAGATTGAAGGAATGGTTTGGAAATAACAAAATGAAATTTCATAAACACAGGACTCTAAAGTACAGATAACAAGACAGTTTGGCATCATTGAAAAAGTCATCTGATCTGTGATTTGAAGAACTTGGAAAAGTTTAGACTTGAGAAGATGATAGAAGATATGATAGAACACTTCAAATAGCTGAAAGGCTGTTGCAGTAAAAAGTGTCAGAATCTATTTTCTGCTATTCCAGATTGCAGGATCTAGAATAGATTTAATTTACAGACTGACAGTTCATGATAAAACCTTAGGGTGAAAAAGACTTCCTAACTAAGAGTTTGACAGTGGACACAATTACTTAGAAAGATGTTGGACTCTTGTCCACTGAACGTATTTGTATGAGGCTAGACAGCCATTTATCATGGATGCTTTAATCTGGATTCCTACAGACAATAGGGAGTTAGATGTAATAGCTAAAATGATCCCTTCCAACAGACTGATTCTGAGAATTGTTTTACATGAACTGGAATTTCCGTTTTGTTTTATATTGTGTAAAAATTAGGCTTCATACTATGCTCAATATGTGTTTACTATTTTTGTGATTTTAAATTTATTTTAAATTTTACAGAATGGGGAAAACAAAAAATGTATGCTCTAACAAGGCATTGTTTGATATATAATGCATTTTGAAGAAAATACAGGAATTTACACACATTCAGACTGAATATATATTTGCAGATCATGCAATTTATGAAAATATTCTGAAATTATTTGTTTACATTAGAAAACACTATAATTTTTAGTGTCACAAGTTGTACTTTGCCTTCGCATAGTAGCTTGGGTCCTCAATAAAAACTGACAGGAATTTAAATTAAATCTTTAAAATTAAATAAATGAAACCAAATTTGCATTAGATTAATCACATAATAGACCAGAGGTGTCAAACTCAAGGCCCGAGGGCTGGATCTGACCGGGGGGGGGGTGCTTAGATCTGGCCTGTGGGGCTTCCCCAGAAACAGCAAAGGAGAGGACCTCAGTGCATCTGCCAGCAAAAACGGAGCTTATGAGGACCACAGGTAGTACACCCAGGCTTCGTTTTCACTGGCAGAGGGTTGCAGCAGCCAAAAACGGAGGTCAGTAGCCTGTTTTAGCTGGCAGGGTGCTTGGCCCACCACAGATGACCCCCAACATGAGTGATGTTGAGTTGGCCACGCCCCCTGGCCACATACCCCTCTGCCCCCTAAGACCAAACACAACTCTGATATGGTCCTCAGTGAAATCAAGTTTGACACCCCTGATATAGACAAGACAGACAGACAGATAATAAATAGTATTTCCTTGTTGAATATATTAACTTTTATTTTTTACCACATACACATTAATCCCCTGTTCTCAGTGTCCCCTGTTCTCAAAATAATATATGTATTATTTTGTTCTATTCAGCATCATATGCAATTAATTTCTGCCATCCCAAGTTTTTTCAGTGTGCTGATAAATCGTCCATGATCCATTCGGAGGCCAGAAAATTGGAATAAGAGGGAAAGTTTTTTTATGTGGAAAACGAAATTAAAGGAAAGAGGAAATCTGTTTTTCTTAATAGCAATTTGTTGAGGGGTGTGTATGAAATCTTAGTCGTGCTCTTACAGAAATTAACTTGAAAATTGTTAGCGTTAAGTTTAAGATAAAAAGCAGCTGCAGTGGATAGCAGTGTCAGTAAGCAAAAATGGGAAGGGCAATCTGGTCTCAGAGAGCAGCAGCATTACATGGGAAAATATTTTTGCACGGCTTGCTGATCTTATTTTCTTATTCTCTGTCACTTTAGTAGCATATCTTCATATAGCCAAAATTTATCAGCAGTCTGTACAGGTTAGAGTATATCTGTGTTGCTTAAATCAGGATGAATACTACATGGCAGTAAACATGGATCAGAACTCTTACTTATCATCTGGATTTTTGCAACTCAATCCTGTAGCCTAATGGGTTTTGCAGCGTAGATAAAAAATAGATGATTTTTTTTAAAAAAATTAAAAATCTGATTTTTAAAATTTAAATTAGATATTTTTGATTTGAATTGGATTTTTTTTAAATTTTTATCAAATTTATTTTAATAAAATGCTTTTGGAGTAGAAATCTATCTAAAGATAGTTTTCTATTTAAGAAACAATAATTTAATTTATTCAGCATGACATGGAACTTAGTTATATATCATAAAGCTGTATATTCTGCGATATTGGGACTGTCAAGTTGATTTAAATCAAGCCTTTTTACTAGTGATTTAAATCATCATTTAAATTGTGATTTAAATCGACGATATAAATCAAATCTACCCTGACAGGTTGTATAAGTTAATATTTCTGTTATGAAATATCTTTTATTTATTTATTTATTTCAGCATTTATTTTCTCATTGGAAAGGAGAGGAAGTAATTCCAATCTCTTCCAGGACTTCCTACATCTGCTTTGAAATGGTTGGAGGAAAATAGAGGGTGTTTTTTTTCTTTCAGATATAATCTGATTAATACAATATCTAATTATAGAATTATTTCTATAATTCTGTAATAGAATTCAGTAATGTTGCCACAATGGAGCATACATTTGGGTTTATTATTATTTGCAAATCTTCTAAAGCTACTGTTCTAAATATATTAAAGCTAGCAATTATTTTGACTTAGATTGGTCCTTTAATTCATTGAATAGATTTACAGATATTTTAAGTCTATCCTAGAAGAGAGCTGTACCATGAATAGTCTTTTTTTCAGTGACATGCTACCTGTTCAAATTTATTTGAAAGTTTTGGGGTAATGTTAATAAAGACTTATAAAGAACTCTTAACATTGTATGTGTCTAAAACTATAATAAACACAGAAAAATGAAATATTCAATGCATTCCTAAACTGCAAATTCATTCTGCGATATGTTCTAATTAATATTATCTCTTCTCCTAGGAAATTCCAAGTTACAGGAAGTATTGCATTCTGCGTGATTTGAAGGCTTTCAAGTTTAATCTGTTCTATGCCTGTTGGCTGAAGGAATGTAAACCATAAATTTTTAGAATTGAACAAAAATTGGCAGAAGTACAGTTAACAGGTAAATGATCTCTATATAACTGTTGGAATAATGTATTAATTAATAGACTATGTTTGGAATAGGCATGTGCCAAAGATGTTCTGTTTTCTTACTCTGCGCATTTATGAGTTTTCAGTTTCAGCGTCATTCTTAATGGAAGTCCATTAGCTTCATATTTACAAAAATATAAATAATCTTTACTTTTGTAAAAGAAATTAATATAAAGATATAGATTGAATATAAAAATATATAACCATTGGTTGAACTTGGAAGCATAAATACTGAGAATTCTCGTATGAAAGTGAAGGAATAAAAGATTAGTCCAAAGAATAAGTAATAGATATGTAAACATATTAAGATAAGATAAATAAAATGATGAACTAGAATATAATTATAAAGGAAGACTATGAAAGAATAGCACAAAA
>JANHFJ010176409.1:0-11863 GCA_032468195.1 Cerberus rynchops
ATGTGTTTCTATTACCTTAGGCTACAGTTTTGCTGCTTTATTCAGTTCTTTACAGTTGCCTGGGATGACACAGATTCTTCTCAGATGAGTTACCTCAATGTTTTTGGAGATATGATACATTATTAATATATAACTTTTATTAAAACTTTTAAAGAGGAAGATAAAAATTAAAACAAAGTAATGTACAATAAGGAAGAAAGTTGAAGAAAGGGAAAGCAAAGAAAGCAAAACCTGCAAGAAAAAAAGCTAAAGGAAAAGGAAGATACAAAGAAGTGATATTTTTCTCAGGAGTTATAATTCTATTTTAAACACCTCTTCATTTTATATCATGCTATTTGTATAATCTGTTTTATCTAATCATCAAAGTCATATACATTTTTTTATTTTATTTTATGTAACAGTCTGTAAGCAGTTTACAGTTCCAGTAAATATAAATGATGGGGTTTTTTTTTCTAATTAATTATTAGAAAACTTATTTTATCCATCTCAGCAAGATTTGTAAATTTCACCAACCATTCCTCCATAATATATATTTCCAGTGTCTCTATATAATCTGGCCATAGTAAACATATATTGAAATAATCTGTGACTTATTTCTAATGGTTTATTTATTAGTTCAATAAGGAAAAATCTCACTTCAATTAAATATTAATCTTTAAAATCTTCTCTATCAATGTTTGTATAGGAATCCAACTTTTTAAATTGTCCACCAGGCATGATAAAAAATTTTCCTTGTTCTCATTTCCAACATACATTTGGATTGCCTTTATACACTCTAGATCTAGCATCATGGACCAATAATGCATTGTTATATAAAAATTAAGTTTTGAAATAACAGAAATTAAATTTTAACACTGTTAGCCATATTTTTCTCATTAATCCATCTGTATATTATAAACAAAACTCTTAGCCCACTTTATCATGCATTAAAGAACAAGTTCTTTCAGTGTCAAATTTCAACCAAAGTTAACATTTTTATCTGTAACAAAAATGTTAGCAAGGTTTTAGCAGTTACAAGTTCATCATGAATGTACAATTGTACTTCAAATTCTTTTCTCCATACTATAAATCTTTCTGTGCATTCTGGATCTTACCCCTGGCTTCCTGTAGATGCCACAAGACGTGTTAGGAAAGGAGGAATACTAAAGTTACATTACAAAGATTCAGGTACAATTCATCAGGTTTTTTGTAATACAGCCAATTCTATACTAAGATCAAATGTTTTAAAATTCATCTATTGGCTTGTTGTCTCATCTGAGTTGAAGGGTATTTGTGTTAGCTTTATGTATGTTGGATCAGCTTGGCTGCTTTTTGTTCATTTTGTCAAGGTATATCTTTTAATGAAAAGTAAATAGCAATTCAATCCTGAAAGATAGGACTTACTATTATGTAATCAAACTTTCTTGTTTCTGTTCTTTAATAACATCCCTTCACCTTCACATTACTTCACCATATAATTGTTACTTTTCAGGAATGTTGTTAATAATTTCATATTCCAAAATAAACTTTCTAATAATCCTGGTTATGTGTCAAGAAATGCTGTTGAGTACAAATATTCTTAAAGAGTAACCGTGTGATCTCAAATTTATTTTTATAATTTTTAAAAATACCCTTTGTAACTTTTCAAGCTAGGGAAATTATTTTGTACTGACAAATGAATTGTATATGCTACTGAACTACTATAGTTCTCTTGTATCATGAACTTCAATAGATCTATGTACTTAAATAAGCTGAAATTTTCTAGGATTGACATGTAAAACATCCTTTCTTTAGAGCAGGCATGTCTAACTCGCAGCCAGTAGTCTGCGTACAGCCCTGGGCAGCTAACACTGCAGCCCCACAAAATTGTAAATTTTAACAATACATGATTTATATACATTAACTATATTATATATTTTATATGCAACCCAAGATAATTCCTTTTCATTCAATGGGGCCCAGGCAAGCCAATGCATTAAGAGAGTTACTGGAGAATTGAAGCCTTTCTTTCTGCACGTGCTTAAATTTAGGCTAGTACATTTCTTTTGTCTACAATGCTAGCACATTCTTAAATCAGAATGTAAATCCAGAGATAGGAAGGTTTTGAAATTCTTTTGGGAACTGGCAAAACCTTTTAGCCTTTCTTTTGGACAATCTAAGTGTTAATTTGAAAAAGCTCTAATAAGTTCAAAAAAATACTTGTGCCAACATTGTCTTAAAAAACAAGTTGAATGGAACATTTTTTTACAACATCAAATGAACTAATTGTGGAGAGGAAAGATGGGGGAAAAATATAAGGACATTAATTTATGTTTCATCTGATAGCATGATTATTTATAGTTTAATGTTTCACCACATGAGGTAAGGAAAACCTAGTATATAGTTATTCACAAGGTTCTACTTCATTGAATAGCCTACTTTAAGAATGAAACAAAGAACGGAATGTATTCCTCAGTCTTCTGTTTCTTTCAACCACAACAACTAAGCTGTACATGTGAGAACAGAAGAATTTGCACCAATATGTAGTTCCAATATGTGGAGTACATTTCCTCATCAAAGGAAACTTGTCACAGTCTCACCAAGAAAAACTTGACAATGTCTATTAAAGCGATTGTCTTCCTTCTTTTCTTTCTGCTTAGCTTTCACTTATAGTTTGCCTTTTGGAATGAAAAGGAGAACTGATAGAGAAAGCATTCCCTCTAGCAGTCCATATTATACTCAATAATATTAAGAAACATTTTCTGATTTAGCTAATTGGGCAATATTTTTCTGCAGAAGTAGCTGATCTACAGCAGCCTGGCTCATTTTTCATTTTAACACTGTCTGGGATGGGATAGCCAGATTTTTTTTTTCTTTTGCAACTGCTTACTACTTAGAATTTGACTGGTTCCTTATATATTGCTTCTAAATAAATATGATTTAATTAGAATGTAACTGTTTTCTGAGATTGGATTTCTGGGCCTAAGGCTTAAGTTACCCTTACTAAAAATAATGGAGAACTGTGTAGCAATGTGAATTAGTTTTTCAATCAAGTGGGATACTGAACATATTTTGAATTGCTTTGTCATTAAGAACTCATTTTCAAAATAAATAATAATTTGTTTGCATTAACAGTGTTTAGTGATACTGAAAATATGCAGTTATTATATATAGGTATAACAGAAAATTGAGAAATACAACTTAATGTGTTGAACTGCATAGTTATGAGAGTATTACATTTTATCTATTTTTCTTTTTACAGTTTACATATCCTTCTTTAGAAAACAGAATTATTTAACATGTTGTCCTTTTGTTGTTTCAGCTTTAGTGTTAATTGGTTTTTAAAAACAAGCCTATATTGTATTTAGTGCTGTCTGGGTTGAATGTGAGGAAGCTATATATCACAGTAGTTGCATCTGTTATCTTCCATAAAATGTCACAGTGTCTGTATCTGACATCTCCATGAAATGTCACAATTGGCACATTATTTATGTATTAATCAGATATCTCCCTACTGCAATCCTGTATCTCTACATGCCTTGCATAAAGCATAAAACTAAAGCAAAATCAGTGTAATTTAACCAACCCAAAACAAACAAGAATACTTTTACAGGTTCAGACAACTCCCATGTTGAGTAAAGATGTTGAGATAGTTTAATTTTTATTTGAATCTGTAAACCACTACATTTCTCCTTTTTTTCTTCTCTGACAGACACATACACAGCCAGTACTAGACACCAGTTGGATGTATTCAAAGTATGATCTCATACTTAGTTCAAATGAAGTTTTGGACAAATAAAAGATTATTTTCAAAATCTATTGTTGCATACTGAGAAATTGATTTTTATCAGACAATGATCTTTCTACCTTCTATAGAATAGCTTCTAGATTTCTGTGCATATTCATTTAACATATACAGTATACATAGAGAAGTAAAATGAAAAAGAAAACAAAACTTGTTTCTTTGCAGTTAGCAAATAATGTAATGCTTCTACTCATTTTTTAGGCATTTGGGAAGCATCTTCTACTGGTGCTATGTTCATGCTCTTATTTATTTGAGATCAGCTCATGATTATTTATTCAAAATCCATATTTTACTTCAGTGGTGCCCAGTCTTTGTGGTTTGGTGATCCGGAGGGGAGAGGAACTGGACCGTATGAGTGGTGGGCTGGTGCATGTGTGTACATGCAGCCCTTGCACAAACTGCGGGGTGTTGCACATGTACCCAGCTCAACTTGCACAAATGGAGGGCCAGCATGCGCAAGTGGCCGCCACTCGACTGCTCATGCAAGTTACGCCAACCACTCACATGGCCCAATTCTGAATAGGCCATGATCTGGTAGTGAGCAGCAGTCTGGGGGTTTGGGACACCTGCTTTACTTGATGAAAGTAATTATTGCCTTTATTAGGAATAGCCAGTATAGGTAGTCTTCAAATTATGACCACTCATTCGGTGACTGTTAAGAATTATAAGAGCGGTGAATCAGAGATCGTATGACTGATATATGAAGTTGCAGCTGTCACAGTCTCCCCACAATCACCTGGTTCTTATCTGGGTGCTCAGGCACCTGGCTTGTGATTACAATGTCATAGTGAATCGCAATCATGTGATTGCCATTTATACCATTGCAATCTTCCTTGTCAGGTTTCCACAAGCAGTCAATGAAAGGGTTGACAAGAAGGAAAGTCAGAAATCTGGTACTGTAAGTCTGTCCCTGAGTTCTCCCTTGTTGTGGAGAGATAATCCAGGAATGGGTTAACCTCCTCTCTTTGCTCATTGGACTGAGTCTCTCAGAGCTGTGAAGACACGCCTCCATTACTTGCGTCCCCCAGCTTTTATTCAGTCCTTTGAGAGTGGATGATTTTTCCTTTTCTCCTGCACAGAGCTGTAGAAGAGTAATTCCTTCTTGGATTCTTCAAGGGATCTGCATATTTCTTCAGGACAACAGAAGACAATGATCAGGTTATGGATTGATTTCTTCCAGCCGCTGAAGGGGCTAGAAGCTGCTTGTCCCATTCCGATGGGAGTAGTGGCATTTTAAAAGCTCTTTTAAAGCAGCAGGCTCCAGGCAGCATTCCAATTCAATCGGAGGCTGCTGCTTCACCCAGAGGACTCCCAGCTGACCCTAGTTGTCAGGGAAGCTCGTCCAGGGATGTTTCTAGGAGCCTCGCCTGAGAGGCTCTGCCGCATGGCTCTTAGATGACCGTCTTTCTGATTCAAGAGGAAGTGGCTATTTTGTGAGCAGCACCACATGGCCTGACAAGCTTTCCCAATTGTCAGGAGGGCTGCTTATTGCTGCTGAGCCCAGGCCAGCTTTCCCTAAGCCACTGGGAACTGGAGTTTTCTATTGTGTTGGACTGGCCTGCTGCCTGAATTTCAGGAGCAGTTGCCTTTCATAGCAGCAAGAGAATTGGTGAGCCTCCTGACAGTTGGGTGTGGCCGTCATTGCTGCAGGTCCTTGGCCAGCATGCCTGATTTGTGAGGCACTGGCAAGTGAGAAAAAGCACAAGTGGCTATTATAGTGGTTCGTTGTCACAACCCAGGCCAAGGCTAATTGGAGCTAGCAGGTGCTCTCCAGATGCCTATATCTGATGATCACTAAGTGAGACAAAGTGGCCATTTTGTACAGTCAGTGTTCTCCTGACCTAGGATAAGATGAAGGCCTCAGATGAAGCTGCAGGCCCTAGTAAGGCTTTGTCCCCTGAATCTCAAGACGCTTCTAAGGGGAAATCTCCAACATCTGGTGCAGCAGCCAAGATTAAGGCTAAGGCCATTTGCACTAATGCCTACCAGAGCAGAGGAGAAGGATGCCATTAGATGTCAAAAAGTCTTCGAGAAACAGATAGCCAAGGCCTTAAAAGAGCAGGAGCCACTCAGAAGGGAGGCCACCCCTTCAAGCTCCATTCCCTCTATCCAGTTGTTACCTCAGGTCTTATCTTCTCAGGCAAACAGTTTTCAGACTCAGGCCCTATAGCCAGAAGGCACCAAAGAGCCTCAATTCCACTCCTTTTTACAGCCACCAAGTAGCCATGGAGAAGCATGGATTTCACATTAGGCCCATCCTCCATTAGGAGGGCAAAGAGAGGAGCTTCAACATAGAGAGCTTTTCCAGAGGCAACATTCATGCCTACAGCAGCAGGCCTCTGCCCTGCGGCATTGCAAGAACCTCTAATTTCTCAAATGAGGTCTCTCATATCTGAAGCTATTTCGCAGAGCATTGCTGCCAGATTGCAACTCCATCTGCTGGCTGCATCAAGGGGGACAACAGATGCCCTCCACCAAGAGTACTACCACATCCCTTAGGGGGCGAGATGAGGTATCTGAATCCCAAAGGCCAGGCTCCCCATCTTCATCTGTTCAAAGTTTGGAACACTATTCTGGAGAGGAGGAGTTAATGTTATCCACAGATGAGGAAGATCAGCCAGATCCCCCCAGTTTTCATTAGCCTTTTTCATCCAGCTTTGTTCAGAACCCTGTTGAACAAAGCTAAGGTTAAAACGCAACCAGGAGAAGACTTCGCAGCAGCCACATCAGCTTTGGTCTTGGATGTTCCAGATGCCAAACAGCTCCTGTTTGCTGAACACACCATCAAGGCAGAGGGGGTTCTGGTGCCCCAGCTGTTCAGGGACATTGTGCAAAGACAGTGGCCATCCCCAGGGGCCTGTCCTCTCCCACATACCTCCAAAAATATTGTTATAATGGAATTTGATGCAACCTCCAACAGTGGACACCCTGATAGCAGCACTCATTTCCACCAATATTATTCTAACGGATGCGGAAGATGCTTTGAAAATGGAGGACAAGAGGACAGAGCAAGTCCTCCCAGGAGCCACCAAGTGGCAGCCTGGGCAGTCAAGGCATATACTACAGCCTCCTTCTTCATTTGTGTGTCGCTTCTATGACTTCACCAGCTGCAGGCCAAACTTCCAGCAGATGATCTCGGTATTTCAGGACATCAATAAATTAATTGCAATGATGGAATTTTCTGCAGACACCACCCTAAATGCGGCTAAGTTTGCAGCCAGATCAGTAGTCTCTACAGTGAGTGCCTGTAGGCTCCTGTAGCTTTGCCATTGGCGGGCGGACACCAAACAAGTGGAGACTGGCTTTAGCCCACTTTAAGGAGAATAGGCTGTTTGGGGAGGTACTAAACCCTTTCCTGAGGATCCTTGATGGCACAATGGTTAGAGTGCAGTACAGCAGTACTTCTACTGTCTCCTGGTTCAAATCCCACCAGGCTCAAGGTTGACTCAGCCTTCCAGTCTTCTGAGGTGCATAAAATGAGGACCCAGATTGTTGGGGAAAATATGCTGATTCTGTAAACCGCTTCGAGAGGGCTGGAAAGCACTATAAAGCAGTATATAAATCTAAGTGTTATTGCTATTCCTAGTTGAGGCAAGGGACGGAAAAAAGAAGATGCCCTTTGGATCGGTGGGCAGATCATAGACCATCACCATTTTTTGTTGTTCAGAGGTCCTGAGGCTCTGACCACATCTATGTATCAACCATATCCTCAGTGACAGGAGAGACAGTCAGACAGAGGTTTCAGAGGCTGCCAGCAATCTCAGGCCAAGTGGCCCTTTTGAGGGGAAAGAAGTCACCCTTTCAGGCAATCAAAGTGACTATGGGTCCAACCTTCCCATTGGTGGCCGCCTGGCATTCTTTGACGACCAATGGGAGGAGACAACGACAGACACTTCGGTTCGAAGAACAATCAGGTCGGGTCTATACCTCGTGTTCCTCTCAGCTCCCCCAAGAGTTTTCCTTCGCAGTCCTGTCTCCAACAAAGAGGGTCCTCATGGTTACTGCCATACAACATCCGTTGGAAATTTGGGTGATTCAACCAGTACCAGAGGACCAACGGCGACAGGGATTCTATTCCATCCTATTTATCATTCTGAAGGCTTCAGGGGATGGGGGATGGAGAGCGATCCTGGATCCGAAGCAATTGAACAAACATCTTGTGTATCATCACTTCAAGATGCAATCACTACAGACCATCTTGGAATCCATCAGAGAGGGAGACTTCCTCACTTCAATAGACCTCATGGAGGCATACCTACATGTTTCCATTCTACCATTGTACCACAGGTACCTGCACTTCTTTTATGTGGGACAACCCTATCAATACCGTGCCCTTCCATTTGGGCTGTTGTCCATGCCCAGGGTGTTTACAAAGTTGATGGCGGCATTGGCAGCACATTTCAGAACAATTCCGGTCAAGGTTCGGTTCTACTTGGATGACATCCTGATTCAGTCTTCCTCAGGCCCCAGAGTGAAAGAAGATCTGCAGACAGCTATCCAAGTATTATAGGACCATGACTTCTCCATAAAGAAAAGTCATATAACTCTGACCAACAAGCTGCTTCATCTTGGAGCAGTTATAAACACGCTGGGTTGCAAAATCTACCTTTCCCAGGACTGGTGGTGCAAGCTTGAAAGTTCTGGCAAGTCACATTCAGAGGGAGAGGAAGGTAACCTTGGCACTACTCTCCCAACTACTGGTAAAGATGGTGTCATGTGTTGCCATTGTGCCACGGGCAAGGCTGCACGCCAGGCTTCTGCAATGGTTCCTCCTACCTTGTTAGAGGTTGGGCAGGACCCATTTGCAGGTCAAGGTCTGTTCCACGGAATGTTTTACCGTCTGAAGTTATCAACAAGGGTTGCCTCTTGAAGGAACTTGTTCGTTTATCTATCACAACAGATGCCAGTCTGTTCGGTTGGGGAGCCTATCTACAGCACCTGATGGCGCAAGGAAGGTGTACTCCAGAGGATCTCTCCCACAATATCAACTGGCTCAAGCTCCGAGCAGCACCCATGGCTCTTCAGAAATTTCAGAGCATGGTGTCAGGCCGACATGTCCTCGTCTTGACAGGCAATGTGGCGGCCAAAGCCCACATCAACTGCCAAGGGGTTACCAGGTCAGAATCCCTTATGCAAGAGGCTCTACAGCTGGGCCTTTGGGCAGAGAGACACCTTTGGTCACTCGAGACAGAACATATCTCAGGGGTAACCAACATTCAGGTGGACTGGCTCAACAGAGACCGTGGACCATGCGAAGTGGAGACTGCATCCAGTGTTGTTCCAGGAGATGATGGAGCAGTTTGGCCATCCATTTGTGGACCTATTCGCTACTCCTAATCTTGAGCAGGATGCTCTGAGCAGAGATAATATATCTCTGCTCAGAGATCCAGGCCTCTAGGAGGCCTTCCACCAATAGGATATATGATGCCGCTTGGAAGATTTTTTTGTGCCTGGTGCCAGCTTACGCATTACTCTACTTCAGTATCAGTGGCATAGGTTCTGGAATGCCTCCAGGATGGGTTGGATAAAGGGACACCTGACACTCCAGAGACAGGTGGCATCTCTCTCTTTAGTTCTTGTCTGTGGACAATTGGGGTCCCTTTCTCAGCACCCTACCGTGTGCAAGTTTTTGAAGGGAGTGATGAATCTGAAACCTCTGTTAGTGCACAGGTACCCTACCTGGGATCTGTCTAAGGTGTTGGAATCACTCACTAAGGAGCCCTTTGAACTACTGAGGTCGGTCTTCCTATGCTTCCTCACCTTGAAGGTGGACTTCTTGGTGGCAATCATGTCAGCCAGGAGAATATCAGAGCTAGTGGCTCTCTCAATCCGACAGGAATTGTGTGAATTTCATCTGGATAGAGTAGTTTTGCGATTGGACCCTTAATTTATCCCTAAAATCAATTCTTGGTTTCACAGGGCTCAGGAATTAATTTTACCTAATTTCTGCTCCAATCCGGCACATTCGCTAGAATGAAAGTGGCACACAATGGATGTCAGGAGGGCACTCCGTATTTATATCAAAAGAACTTCTACATTCTGGAAGACGGAATCCCTCTTTGTTTCCTTTCTACCAATAAGTTTGGGGAAGAAGGTCTCTCCTTTGACAGTGGGCTGATGGCTATTGACGTGTATTGCCAAGGCCTACGAGCTCGATATCCCAATGCCTGGGAGATTGGCAGCCCATTCTACTAGGAGTGCGGCCACAACAGCAGCATGGCCAATGCAGGCCTCTATCGATGAGGTCTGTCGTCGTCGATGGGCGACATGGTCTTCTCCATCACCCTTTATAAGACACTATAAATATGGATGCCTACATCTCAGCAGAGGCAGCCTTTGGCAGGCATGTTTTACAGAGGGTGCATTCTTTACAGGAGTCTTGGGACCAGGCTGATGCCCACCCTTAAGATAGTCAGCTTTGGTATGTCCCATTCTTGGATTCTCTCTCCTCAACAAGGGAGAAGGGACGTTGGTCTTACCAAGCTGATATGCTCTTTGTTGTGTGGAGAGAGAATCCTGCCCTGCCCTAGAAGACTGGCTGGTCCTGTGTTTCGGATCGGCAATTGGAAGCAGGAGAAGGTCAGTCTATCACAACAACTTTGCAAAAACTGGGAGACGCAAACAACGGAGGCATGTCTTCACAGCTCTGACAGACTCAGTCCAATGAGCGAAAAGGGGAGGTTAACCCATTCCTGGATTCTCTCTCCACACAAGGAGAATGAGCGTATCAGGTAGATCAATGCCCCATCTCATACTCTATATGTGGACCTGCCCTCAGTACCCCCATGTACACACCATAATGGCCATCCATCCAGCTGCACTCATATAGTATTGCAGCACCCCACCTCACTTGCTCACTTCCCTCTCCAGTCAACCCATTCTTCCCACCAGCCTGCCTACCTACAGTACTTTCCATTCCCGCCCCCAAGCTCTTTAATCTGGGAGTTCTACCTGTTACCGTTTAATAACGTGTGTTACAATTGCAACAAGGACTGCTGGAATTGTCATTTCTAAATGATGCATTCATATGACATTGTGCTTTATGATCGCATCACTTAGCAACCACAATCCTGGTCCCCCCAAAATGGTATGAAATTTTCTTAGATCAATTGGCTTCTTGTTTGTTGCAGTTTGCATTCTGATAAGACCATTTTGGAAAGAGTTTAAGAAGTCAGAGCAAAAACTTCTGATAATAAAACAAGTTAATGGCTTCATACTTCTAATATTCACTTAATGAATTATGTCTTATGTGCTGATCTGTCATCATTTGTTAGTCTTTCTCAATTATTTGTATGAACTATTTATGACCTACTAAATTCAGTTTCTGTGTCATGCACTGTATGTGACTTGAGAAATAGCTGGATGCATTGTATCCACATGAAATCATATTCATTACTCATCAAAATATGCTGTAAGCAAAATATGTCTATCATGACTGATGCAACTGGATGACTAAATATTCTGCAAACAATGTGTAGGTTAACAGCGGCTAAATCTAAGTATTGTAAAGTCAGGCTTTCATTACAATTTGAACTTCTTTAGAAGTATTTATTAAAAGTACTATAGATAAAAGACATTCCGAGTCCTTTATTTAAAAATGAATAAGTTTAACTTTAGTTGATTGCTGTCACTATAAATTCATGGAATGAAATAATGTTTTCTTCCCATGCTCATTGTGTTTCTTTAAACAGTTTCCTACCCTCACCCTTCAGAATAAGGAGAATTTGAATTCTTTGTTGCAGTTCGGTTTTCTTTTCCCCATGTTTGGCTTCCTGCCATTTCTAGAAACTGAGATATTGGTGTTTTATCTCAGTTTCATGCTTGGGATGCTGGGAGAAAGCCAAGTAAACGCCATGGCTGTGATGCTTTAATATCTCACATAGCAGTAATAGAAAAAGTACTTGCTTGTTATTCATTCTGCAGTGAAGAATCTTTCACACCATAGGAATAATATCTGAAATATAAAATGGTCTTTATTACATATGGTGAACAATTATTCCCTTTTCTGCACATTATCTTTTTAAATAATGGAATGATTCATAGAGGATTCTATAAGTCCTCTTTTCAGTAAGTTTACATTCTGCATTTTGCTTGCCATTT
>JANHFJ010178313.1:0-11849 GCA_032468195.1 Cerberus rynchops
CTTTATTGCAATAAAGCCTTTTTGTTTTCATCGATCCAAGTTGTTTTATTTGATTGGTTGGAGCCATTCCAAACAAAAGTGAAGTTAGAATATAGAACACAGAATAATAGAGTTGGAAGGAACCTTGAAGGTCTTCTTGTCCAACCTCCCGCTCGAGCAGAAGACCCTATACAATTTCAGATAAATGGTTGTCTAGTTTCTTTTTGAACGCCCCCAGTGATGGAGCACTCACAACTTCTGAAGTTAAGCTTTTCCATTGGTTGATTGCTCTCACCATTAATAAATTTCTCCTTTAATCTAGATTGTTTCTCTCCTTAGTTAGTTTCCAACCATTGTTTGTCTTGCTTTTTGATGCTTTGGTTTGATTCTCTCATCTTTGTAGAGCACCTCAAATATTGGAACAGTGCTATAATTTCACCTCTAATCATTTTCATTAGACTAGAGATACTCAATTCCTATAACAGTTTTGTATGTTTTAGCCTCCAGCCTCCTAATGATTCTTGCTGCTGTTCTCTGCACTCTTTTCAAAGTCTCAACATCTTTTTTATATTGTGGTGACCAGAACTGGATGCAGTATTGAAGTGTGATCTTACTAAAGCTTTATAAAGCAGTAGTAATACTTCACGTGATCTTGATTCTATCCCTCTGTTAATGCAACTAGGCTTTTTTGACTACTGCTGCTGCACACTGTTGGCTCATATTTAAGTGATTGTCCATTGGGATTCCAAGATTCCTCTCAGTTACTGGCATTAAGCCAAGCTTCACCTAGTCTGTACTGACACAGTCAGTTTTTCTTGCCCATCTGCAAAACCTTACTTTTATCTATGTTGAATTTCATTTTGTTAGATAGGGCCCAGGATTCAAATATGTCAAGATCCTTTTGGATCTTGAGCTTGTTTTCTGGGGTGTTGGCTATTCCTTCCAGCTTAGTGTCATCTGCAAATTTGATGAATTCCCCTTTTATTTTTTCATCTAGATTGTTTATAAAGATATTGAAGAGTACTGGGCCCAAAACGAAACCTTGGGTTACATTACTGCTTACTTCCCTCCATCTAGATATAGTTCCATTGAGGACAACACATTGAGTATGATTTGTCAGCCAGTTACAAACCGATCTGGTAGTAGTGCTGTTTATCCTACATTTTTCTAGCTTGCCAAGAAATAGGTTGTGGTCTACTTTGTCAAATGCTTGACTGAAATCTAGTATACTATGCCCACAGCATTTCACTGATCCACTAATTTAGTCATTTTGTCAAAGAATGAAATAGATTTCTTTGCATTATCTGCTTTTGACGAATCAATGTTGGCTTCTGGTTATAATTTTGCTTGGTTCTAAGTGTTCACAGGTTTCCTGTTTGATAATCTTTTCCAAGATGTTCAGGTCTTGATGTCAAGCTGACTGGTCTGTAATTTCCTGGATCTGTTCCCCCACCACCACACTTTTTGAAGATGGAAACTACATCAGTTCTTTTTCAGTCCTCAGGTAGTACCAGTGCTTTGAAAAATAGTCCATGCATAGATGAAGGGACCCATCCTTCTTTTCCCTAAATAGTACCAGGCCAGCCACCCTTGGGCAGGTGGGTTGGATGCACCCACATTTCTTGTTTTTATCTAGAAAAGTCTGCAATTCCTCCAGTTCCCTAGGGGTTGTGGAATACAGTTTAGGGTTGGGTAGTTTGGCCCCTGGTAGGATTTCTATGTAAATTGGCTGGAGGAGTGGGAATGTGTCCATTGACCCCCTTCTCACTGAAGATGTCCCATAAGTCCTATTACTCCTTGGAGATCCGAGGGTCATCCTGGGGCCAATCCTGTTTTATAAAGTTTTTTATTTTTAAACAAACATACAAAAACAAATAAAACATAACAACATATAAACCTAAAAAACATCATCGCATTCTATGCTTATAGTGTGTCAATTGGTTACAGAAAAAAATTTTGTGCCATTCTTTCATAATCTTCACTTATAGATGTTTTCATTTTATTTATCTTAATATATGTTCATATCTCATCAATATATTAATATTCTTTTGACTAATCTATTCCATTATTTTATACGAGATAATTCTCAATATTTAAAATTCTACGTTCAAGCAATATATATTTTTATATTTACAATCTATATCCTTATAGTTTTATTTATAAGAAAATTAACATATTTCAATAGCTATATCTTTTCATCTAACCAATGGTAAAATAAATCCCACTCTATAAAATTGTTTATCCTCTTGTTCTCTGATTTCAAATGTCAATTTACTCATTTCTGCACAATCCATAATTTTCTTAATAACTTCTTCCTTCATAGATATTTTTTTTTCATTTTTCCAATTCTTAGCAAATACAATTCTATAGTGCTTTGCCAGCCTCTATACCAGACTTTAAAGCAGATGGAGCAATGCCAACACTAATAAAAATAGAAGATGAGAGACAGTGTGCAGAGAAATAAATAAATTGGAAGAATCTATTTATTATGAGGAAAATCTAACTTGACCTAAATCATAAAATGAAAACTGAAGAAAGAATAATGAACGTGACTAGACAAAAAGAGTCATCTGAGAATAGAAATGGAAAAATATTTGTTCAGCCTCATTTGTATATGGCTCAGCAAATGACAACACCATACTGAACTCTTCTGGGCTCAAATCTAAGCAGTAACAGGTCAGTTTAGTACTGTTATGAAAGACCACTAGGAACTGCAAGGTTGCAATGTAGATGTGGAAGTAAAAATCAACAAACGAACACCGGCCGCGCAGGTGATTTTGGGGACTCCTCGGAGCTCCCATATTACACCTCTCCTGCTTGAGCTACACTGGCTCCCTGTGGCCTTCCGGGTGCGATTCAAGGTGTTGGTTCTTACCTTTAAAGCGCTTCATGGCTTGGGACCCGGTTATTTGCGGGACCCCGTTGCCACCATCAGCCTCCCGCCGGCCAGTGCGTTCCCACAGGGTGGGCCTCCTTGGGGTGCCATTGCTTGGACGTTGTAGTCTTGCAGCCCCAAGGGTTCGAGCCTTCTCTGTGGGGCACTCTCCCTTTGGAACGAATTGCCCCCGGATATCCGGACCATCACAGACCTATGGACCTTCCAGCATGCATTAAAGACCCATTTATTTCAATAGGCCGGTCTGGCCTAGTATTAATTTTGGGGTTCTAAATTGGTTTTTAAATTTTTTTAAATTTTAAATTTTTTATAATTTTATATCTTGTTTTTTTAGGTGGTTGTACACTGCCCCGAGTCCCCTCTCGGGAGAGAGGCGGTTTAAAATTTTGAAAAATAAATAAATAAATAAATAAATAAATCTTGACAGACTTGAGCCCTATCTAAGAAAATGAAATTCAATGTAGAGAAAGGTAAAGTCTTACACTTAGGCAAGAAAAAAACAAAAGTACATATATAGACTGGGTGAAACCAGGCTTAATAGCAGTAACTGTGGGAGGGATTTTGGAGTCTTAATGGACAACCAGTTAAATATGAGCTAACAGTGTGGAACAGCAGCCAAAAAAGCCAATGCAATCCTAAATTGCATTAACAGAGGGATACAATGAAGATCAAGTGACGTACTAATACACTCTATAATGCCTTAGTAAGACTGCACGTAGAACACTGCATCCAGTTTTGGACATCACACTATAAAAAAGATGTTGAGACTCTAAAAAGAGTGCAAAAAGAGCAACCAAGAGAATTAGGGGACTGGAGGCTAAAACATATGATGAACGGTTGCAGAAACTCGGCATGGTTAGTCTGATGCAGAGAAGGACCAGAGGAGACATGATAGCAGTGTTCCAATATTTTTCAAAAGCACCTGAAGGCCAGACAAGGAATAATGGATGGAAAAACTGAACAAGGAGAGATTTAAATAAGGAGAAATGTTCTGATACTGAGAGCAATCAACTAATGGAACGGCTTGCCTTCAGAAGTTATGGAAGCTTCATCACTGGAAGCTTTCAAGAACAGACTGGACTGCCATCTGTCAGAAATGGTGTAGGGCCTCCTGCTTGGGTTGGGGGTTGGACTAGATGGCCTATAGAGTACCTTCCAACTCTGTTAATCTGTTAAAAAAAGATTCTGTTTTAAAGTCACTAAACCCAATTCAGGTTCACTGTCAAAAATCTTGGGGATATGGAATAGTATGGCTTTCAAAACTTTTGGGGAAAAAATTAAGCCATCCATATTTAAAAAGATGCTACATAACTATTATGTGAATTATATCATTAAATTTACATAATAATTATTATGTAAACTTATTGAATTCTTTTAGGGAATTTGCTAATTCTTTTATTAAATCCTTTAAAGCAGCAACAAACTTATCCTCAATGTGAACCTGCCTTCCACAGGGCATACAACACGATGAAAAAGAAAATCACTTTCCTTTTTGTTTATTTGCAAACTGTTGCAATTCAAATACAGTTTTAAAAATAAAGGTAAGTTGGATAATACTTGTGTTATCAGAATTTTGTTCTGAGGAGCCATATCCTGCTGCTCTGAAACTATGGTGGGAATTTATTGCTAGTACACTTAACTTAGGAACATTTTAAATATATACCAGTAGGAAAATAATAACAATACAAAATTTCTTATGCAGAAAAAAACTTTAGTGTCAGATTGTCAGGTCTGCCATCTTCAGCTTCTTCCCTTCGCAGGCATCCTGCCATAAACTGAAATAGGAGGAGGGAAATTGGGGGAAATAAGCTCAGGTTGTGAAGGGAAAGACAAATGGAGGGGGAGGGGAAAGACAAACTGACAAGAACCCAGGTGTCAAACCAGAATAAGCCAGCCACCTAGGACACATGGCCTGGGAATGGAATGCAAAACTACATTGAGAAGCACGAAACATCAAAGTGGTTCCTAAAACATTGAAATGGAATACTATTGGACACTGTTAAACAGGTCAAGAGGGGAAGGCCAGGGAAAGGGGGAAAATGTAACCTTTGCATGCGAATACTCACATCTAGCATTTATTTATTTATTTATTTATTTATTTATTTATTTATTTATTTATTTATTTATTTATTTATTTATTTATTTATTTATCACATTTATACACCTGCCCATCTCACAAAACACTTCTATATAATTGACTGGGCTTTTCACTTGCTGTTTTTAAACATATGTCAATGCTGTTAGTCGAGGTAAAATTCCCAAGGCAACCAATTTAAAGCAAACATATATTCACAAAAAATGATAACTTCATTACAGATAGGGAAAAACGTCAGTGTGGCTTGCAGTGCAAAAAGCATGTAGGTTATACCAGATTTTACTAAGTACAAGTAATTTATGGATACTATACATATGTATCACAAAGTAGATTCCCTTGGATTCACTGAGATTTCTTCAAGGAAAATGAGGAATGTTAAATCAGGCTATGTGTTAGTAATGTTTGAATCCCTTGTTGGAGATTTGCTATGCTTCTTTTACAAAAGCAATAGAGATTTGGTTGCTTCCTCAATCTGAACCACAAAAGAGGGGTTCAACTGATCTCTTCTCCACTGATGTTACTACTTGTTCTCAGAATTACCACTTGATTCAAATAGAATTTTGGAAGTAAAGTATTTACTTTACTTAAAGTAAATATTTAAGTATTTGCTGGGCAAAGGCAATTTTTGGCAGACAATAAGTGTCCCAGGTTCAGAGAATGGAATTTGAATTTACCATTAATAGATTGGTCTACTTAGATAATATTCTCCAGTCCTCTCCCAGCTCAATTTGCAGCCTTAATGATGAATGCAACATAATGCAAGAAATGGTAGCTGGCTCTTTCCAAGCCACTAAAATGCTTTGCATCTACTTTCTGAGTAGGATCATATCATATGTAATATATAACTCTTTATAAACCTGAAAACAAAAATGTACATGAACTATAGCAAACTATAAGAATAACAAAATAGACATACACAAAGCAACAGATAAAAATACAAATGAACAAGCATTTTTGTTAAAATTCCCACTGTTGCCTATTTATTACTAAATCTAACTTCTTCATCTGTTTAATCATTCCAACTTTAACTTGTTCTGTTTCTAAGATATACTTCACCAGCAGTTTCTGAATAAGGCTCAGCAAATGTTCCAAATTATATGTTATAAGATTTTCAAATTCAGTCAAGTCTCTAGGTGTTCCCATTTGTTTCTTCAATTATTTTAATATTATGCTGCTTATTGGAAGATATTGAACTCAGTGAGCTAAATCACCATGAAGTCTCAAAAGAATTTACCTTCAATTTATTAAAAAAAGACCTTACAATCCAAATAAGTTGTTCTCTCTCCACTGAGTGTATTTCTTTATATTTTCATCTTTATAAAAATGAACGTTTAATAATGAAAAAAGAGGAGGAAAAATCAGGTTTATGCTTTTCTTGTACTTATCCCAGCTATTCAATACATACTATTGCACAATTTCTTATGAATTGATTGTTTATTTTTATTTATATCAGACCATCTGGAAATTGTGTCCTTTCCATGGAGATAGCCTGGCTGTAAGGAGATACAATCCACATTAAGTAATTAATATGGTAGGACAATATGAAATTTGAATGGGCAGTCTGCTTTGTTCTTTTCGCTTTCAAATACTTCAAGTTAAAAAAATACATTTGAGAATCCTCATTATTTCACAGTTGGGTTATTACAAGGTACTCTACTTGAAGATGAATTGCAGACTTAAAATTCTGCAAAACGCAGAAGCCTATATGTTGTGGGGGTGAGGTGGGACATTTTTAATAGGGTTCTGTCAACATTACAGTTGCTCTGTTTTGGATACCTGTTTCTTTCCAGATATAGTTCAAAATAATAAAGTCTGCAAGGAATAAGTCCAGGTTACCTATAAGAACACTTCCTGAAGAGGGAATATATCTATTCTATTTAATCAGTCCAAAGCAGACTCTTTCAATCTTGGCAATTTTAAGTTGTGTGGACTTCAACGCCCAAAATTCTCCAGCCAATTCCTAGAATTCAGAATAAGAGAATAACAGAATTGGAAGGGACCTTGGAGGTCTTCCAGTCCAACCCCCTGATCTCTTCTTAAAAACTTTCAGTGTTGGAGCACCCACAACTTCTGGAGGCAAGTTGTTCCACTGATTAATTTTTCTAACTGTCAGGAAATTTCTCCTTCATTCTAGAGTGGTACTCTCCTTGATTAGTTTCCATCCATTACTTCTCGTCCTGCCTTCAGGTGTTTTGGAGAATAGGTTGATTCACTTTTCTTTATGGCAACCCCTGAGATATTGGAACACTGCTATCATGTCACCCCTAGTACTTCTTTTCATTAGACTAGACATACCCAATTCCTGCAATCATTCTGTTCATATTTCAGCCTTCAGTCCCCTAATCATCTTCGTTGCTCTTCTCTGTACTCTTTTTAGAGTCTCAACATCTTTTTATATTGTGGCGACCAAAAGTGGATGCAATATTTCAAGTGTAGTATTACCAAGGTATTATAAAGTGGTATTAACACTTCATGTGATCTTGATTCTATCCCTCTATTAATGCCACCAAGGTTTGTGTTGGCTTTTTTGGCAGCTGCAACTGTTGGTTTCCTGCCTGAGCAGGGGGTCAGGCTAGAAAACCTCCAAGGTCCCTTCCATCTCTGTTATTCTCTTATTCTGAACTCTAGGAATTGGCTGGAGAATTCTGGGAGTTGAAGTCCACACAACTTAAAGTTGCCAAGATCGAAAAAGACATGAGGACTTTCACTGCTGGCTCATATTCACAAGTCTGAAAGTTAAAGTCCTCATATCTTAAATGACCAGTTTGAAAAACATTAACCTAAGGGGAGATGCTCTGGCTTCCTTTTCCTCAACAGATTAAAAGGCTGGGCTTGGAGGCATCTTTCCAATAGCCTGCAGTTTCCTATGAAAGAGTTTTCCTTCCAATCTAGATGGCATCCACATTCCTATCATTTTGGCAGACACTGAAGAGCTGGCTTGCTTACTTGAAAGTAAGCAGACTTATTCAGTTTCCAAATACTCCAATATGAGTCTTCCCTGGAAAACAGTTTAAGGAAGAGCCTCCGTGAAACCAAATTATATTTTCAGAATTTATAGCAATGGCTGTGAGAAAGTAAATAAACAATAGATATAATTAAAGTGATTACACAGGCTTTCATGTAAGGTTTGTGTTTAGAGCAAAGGGTCACTGAAATTAATTAACCAAAGTCCTAAAAAGTCACAAAATATACAGATTTTCCACATAAAGATAGCCCTACCATAACTCAGTCCTTACAAATAGTTTCTCCTTCATGACTCAGAATAATTCAGATAGTGTGCATGTTGACTAAGTCAATCTCATCAGGATTGCAAGAAGGAAGCTGTATTTCTTAGACTGACTATTTCCACATGGATATCAGTTATGTAGTTCTTGCACAAGAATGATGAATGCAACCAGGAGGGACTTCTCTACACTCACTCACTGTGGCTTAAAGGTGCAGACACCACAATCTTCTAATAGTGCGACAGCAATCTGAAGAACATTTGCCATTCACATGCTCAGAAAATACCACCCCATATATCAAAGCAAAGAGGGTAGTGTGCATGCACAGAACAACTTTTCATTATCAGAGGAAACAGGACCCTGAAAACTGCTGTCTTAAGGATCTCATCCGAACACAATGAGAGTTTCTCTTACTGCATATGTACTGTATTTTGTCAGGACTGTTTGACCCAGGAATCTGGAGAATCCTGTCTGGGATGTCAGCTTGATGAATGGAATGATAATTTGTCTGTTTCAAACCAAGCTGAAGTTTGGGCTGTGATTTTAGGGCTGGAGATCAACAGCATAACCCATGGCCTTGATAACATTTCCTATAAACTCCAATAAACATTTGGTATTTCTGAACTTTTATTATTCCTACTGGAAATAATCCACATAATCTTCTAGTTTCTTTTTTTTAAATGTTCTCTATATCTCATGGCTGGCAAAATATTTTTCCTCCCTGGATGTAAGAAAGCCTCATTTTTCCACAAGCACAATTGTTCCTTTCCATGTCAGCACTATTCTGGGGAAGTATTTCAGATTCAGATTCAGATTTTATTTATCACATACATAATCATACAAAGTACAATATGTAGTGAAATGCTTTGTGTAGCCGCTCGTGGTCTTAAAATTAAGTTAAAAATTACAATTGAAATTTAGGAAATTTATACTTTAAATTTATGTTAAGATTTACAGTTTAAAATTTAGGAGAGCAAGGGGAATGGGATGTCTGTTGTCCCAACGAATACTCACAGCAGTCCTCTTAGTTTATTGAGGTTGTTTTCTCAAGGCCACCATCTCGGTGTCACTATGGATCCGCTCCTGGCACTGCTACCTCCGGCGGGCCTGGTCAACTGAGGCTGATCCTGGTGCTGTTACCTCCAGTGGGCCTGATTATCCGAGGCCACTCCTGGTGCTGCTGCCTCCAGTGGACCTTCACCTCGATGTCTTCAGGGCCGTTGCCTCGATGCTGCTGCTGCCGCCTCAGGGTGTCTCAGCCATGGGATGTCTTGGGACATCTCAGGATGTCTCGAAGCCTCTGCCTTGGCCTCAGGATGTCTCTGGATGTCTCTGGATGTCTCATAACCTCCTCTTTGGTGCCTTGGTGGTCTCTTGGGGCTTTCAGAGTTTTTGCCTCCTCACCTCAGTGCTCCACTCTGGCATCGCCATCCTGGGCAGAGCCCAGCAGCCTCCTGTGCTCGTCGTGCTGGTGTCATCTTCCCTGTTCTTCTCTCGGACCCTCGTGTCTTCCTGCTTCTTCTCCCGGACCAGCCAGCTCGGCTCCGGGATCAGAGTGCTTAGGTTGTGCTTGAATTGCCAGGTTAATCAACTCAGATCAATTAAATTAAATTAAATTAGATTAAATTAGATTAATTTAAATTAAAGCAAAGCAAAAACAAAAAGAGGATCAGAGCAGTCATGATGGCTGCCTGCCTCACTGGTGCCATCTTGGACCCTGTCTTCCCCCTCTCGTTTGTAAATTAAATGAAAAGAGGGGAACATTGCATTAGAAAAACTAAAGTTGAGAAGGGAGCATTAAATATGAATCTAACACAAAAACAAGGACAGCTGCTTTCTAGAGAGAGATCAGACTGAGCTAGGCCTCTGTGTGTAACTGCATGAAGCTAGCAACAGGAGATTTTCTGTTCTTGTTAAGTAAACAAAGGTCAAGTACAAACAATACCATCCTTCTCATTGTTTACCCGATTGTGTGGGGTTGTTGAAGAGATTACTACAGAAAGTCTCAGTTAGTGTCTTAATTCTTACAAGCTTCAGACTGGCAACACATCAGATTCACTCTGGAACACATTTATACCAAAAGCACACATTCATCAGAATAGTAATTCACTGGAGCCCTTTCTTTGTCGTTGGGTACAATAACCTAAGGACAATGGACCCTCATCAGACACCTACCCATCTACGTATGTCAGTCAACACATACATTACCTGTATATGTATGCTTACTTAAATAGAGTGATTTGTTTTTAGATTACTACTAGAGAATCCGTGACCCATTGAGTCATTGTTTCAGAAATATTTCCTTATCTAAACCAGAAGTAGAATGACCACATGTGAGCAAAAAAGCAATGGAAGTGGGAGTGACCTCCAACTTCCTTCAGGTTTTCCCATTGAGTTTCCTTGTGGAAAGCTGTCAGGAAGTATCAGAATCCTTCCTTCCTTCCTTCCTTCCTTCCTTCCTTCCTTCCTTCCTTCCTTCCTTCCTTCCTTCCTTCCTTCCTTCCTTCATCTGCTTGCTGAGTGGAACTGCAGTCCATCTCTAGAAAATGAGGGGAAAACAGTTTTTAAAGTGACTATGATGGAGATAAATGAGGAACAAAGAAAGGCAATTTCCCAGGTGAAATTCTAGCTGATGCTTTCTGTAATTTTGGAGGAAGCCTAGGGTTACATTCCCAAATGTTTTTTTCCCCTGATGATGAATTACACTGAAATTACCTGAGTAGACACAGTTACATTTGCATTGTTGGCAGCAATCCTATCCTATCTGAAATTAACTCTACTGGACCGAAGTAGCCATGTACAAAATTGGCCAATTGTGTGTGCAGCATCTCCCATCTATGAATGAATATTCTGTAATGTTTAACCTTTAATTTTAATCAGTGTTCCGTGCAGTTGTGGGCAATTGTGTATGTTGTAAAATGTGAGGACCACCCATGTATACAACCACCCTTTTCCTATATTTTTGTCTTTAAGGTCACAAGAGTTCATATTTTTCTGCAAATGAAATGGTGATTATGATTGTGTTTGCATATACTTTTCCATCCCATTCTTTTAGGGTCATTTGAAAATTAAACTTTGCATTCCTCCCCTCCCCCCCCATTCAATATTTACCAATTTAATTATTTCATGTATTTATGTCATCATAATAACAGCTAGTAATAAAACTTGCTGATCCAGAAGGTACTTCATGAGAAATCTCTGAATATTAAGGAGCTTGGGGCAAGTGGATCTCCAGCTCAATGTAACACACACACACACACACACACAGAGAGAGAGAGAGAGAGAGAGAGAGAGAGAGAGAGAGAGAGTGGTATGTGTTATTCATATGGCCAATTTGTTCTTTTTCTTTCAGCCTACTTATGTGAGATAACAGTTCAACTTAAATAACACATGAGTCCTTATTATCTATAACTGCATTCAAGACTTGCTATCAATTTGTCAGTTTTCTGAATTTTAGTTATCCGGTATCCAGTAAAAACACCTAGCAACCTTGTCAGGGAAGGGTGGTGTGATGGCTAAAGACACTGAGCTTATCAGTTGGAAAATTGACAGCTTGGATTCAAGACCAGAGTGACACCTGAGGGGCTGCTCCTCCCTTCTTTGCTCCCGCTTGGGGGGGGGGGGGGGGGGGGGGGGGGGGGGGGGGGGGGGGGGG
>JANHFJ010181623.1:0-11823 GCA_032468195.1 Cerberus rynchops
GAATAGAATAGAATAGAATAGAATAGAATAGAATAGAATAGAATAGAATAGAATAGAATAGAATTCTTCATTGGCCAGGTGTGATTGGACACACAAGGAATTTGTCTTCGGTGCAAATGCTCTCAGTGTACATTAAAGGAAACGTACATATGGCAGGAATCATAATATACAACACTTAATGATAGTCATGGGGTACAATAAGCGGTCAAATCATACTAGGAGACAATAATCAATATAAATCGTAAGGATACAAACAACAAGTTATAGTGGGTGGGTAGGTGATGGAACGATGAGAATAATAGTAATGCAGACTGAATGAATCCATAAATAGAAAAAAACACTCTGATCAATTAGCAAATGTAATTTCTGTAGTTGTTATAAAGGTACTCAAAAAGCAAACAGCATAAAAGTTAAAATACTTTGACCAATTTAGTGATATGTAGAAAAGGACTCTGTCATAATAAAGTTAATGAAAATGGGCCTCAAAATGATTTCTTGTGTTACTGTGATAAAAGTACATAGCAAACCTTGAACTGAAAGACAAGATTGTGCTTTTTACACAGTAGCTTTTGACAAGAGTTAGCCATTAATGTAACACTAGTGATGGACAGATCTGTTGAAGGTAGCTATCAGCCTTTAGAGCTAAAAAACAGCAGTGCTATTCCCTCAGACTTCTTCTGTCTAACACTTTACTATGAATCAATAGCTCCCTGGAATTGGTACCTAAAATTGATGCTTAAGATCTGTAGTAGCATGGGATATATGAGTATATGATAAAACCATAATTCATTCAGTGAAACTTGCATTTTTGAGCAGTACTAAAACTTAGGTGAATTATTTGATTTAAAATATATTTTAATAAATATTTTTCAGAAATAAAAAAGAAAGACAAGGAAAAAAATAAAAAGGTAAAACACAATAAGCAAGGAAATTTACAATCCAATCATAAAATTGGGTTAAATTTTTCAATAACCTTTTGTTAACTTAAGCATATTATTGTAAAAACTACATTACAGTGTTAAAATCCAGGTGAGATATAAATATCAACAGTAATAATCAGTATAGTGTAAACAAATTGAGATTAATAATTACAGTGATTACTATTAAAGCAATTAAAGAACAATTCCCATTTAGCAGATCATTGGAGAACAGAATATTAAAACTGAAGAAAAATCCTGATTTTGATTTGCACAAGGCAATATAATTATAATCTAAAAATGGTTTTTAAATGGAGTTAAATACTATGTCAGATATATTTTTGAAATTATTTTGGACATTGAAGAATACTTGTATAACTTAGTCATTTATCTGCAGAAGACCTGTACATAGGAAATATAGATCATTTTTGCTGTAGTTACTTAGAATTACCATTGATATAGAATATTTGAAGCTTATGAGGCTACATTATTCAAAAATAGAAATATTACTTTTAATATTTCTTCAACTGTCATAACCTTTTAATAACTACATTTTGTTAAAATGTTTCATAATGTATTCAATTAAATATATTCTAGGACTTCCAACACATAATTAAAAAAAAACAGTATTAAGTTAAAAAAGACTACTTTCATAGCACTTCTTGAGCTTTTATGAATCTATTTTTTCCTATTTAAAGTGGAAGATCAGTGCAATTCTCTTCATTAGCAATCTGGGATTCAAATATAATGTAAAGTATGAATGCAGAGGTCCAGATAATGCTAGATTGGTTCTGTTTTTATCTTTACTTGTGAACACTTTGTTAATTAAAGTAAAAATTACATTCTTTTTGTCCCTCTTTCTGTGTGCCTTCAATGTATGTGTGTGAGAGAAAGAGACTATTCACTGTTGTAATTTTTAATATTCAACATTTTCCTTTGGAAATGAATGTTCTGATTTAAAAAAATTTAGTTTTAAGGCGTTCTTTTCCTCGTCAAATACATCTTCTTGATTAAGAGATTGCTTAACAGTAACCTTTTTTCTGAGTCCCCTTTTAAAGTGATCACTCAGTGTAAGATTCTCTGCTTTTTTATTGACATTTTGCAATTTATGACTTTCCCCTTCATCACAAGTATAATAGTTTTAGTAACTTATCACTTTCTCATAGCTATAACAATCTATTTCTCCCACATCTCATTTATAAACTAATCTTTGTTTATAAACAAATCTTTGTAATTCAGTTCAGCAAAAGTCCATTAAGGATTACTAAAGATAAAACATCTATTTTAACCCTGATCACATAAACCAATTTTATGTTCTGTTTCTTTATAGACTTGATTTTTAAAGTTTCTTTAAATAATGTGCTTATCTCATCTCTCTTGCTTAGAGTCACACCTGCAGCCCAGCTGCTCTCTGGTTCCTCTCCCATTCCCACTCCTCACCGACTTGCCTGCCATCACTTGCCTAATATTTGGCAAGTTGCTCTGAGTACAGGGATTGTGTAAACCCCCCACCCGCTTGCCTGTTGCCATTCACCCAGACCAAGTGGCCCAGGCCCAGCGGCTCCTACTCCGCACCTGCTTGTCTGACATTGCCGCTCACCCAGACCACATGGTAGCCCAGCCCCAGTTGCTCCCACAGTGAAAGCACCACATTGGGGCTGAGTCCGCTGCAGTGCAGTGAGGTGCGAGCATTCAACCCCAGGACATCTGCCCACCTGTCAGTCAGGAGCACTGCTGCCAGGTGCTGGTCCATTGGGGTCTGAAGGGCAGGCTGCTTTGGCTGGCGTAGATGTATGGAAACTCTGGAGCCCCTCAAGGCCTTCGGGATAGGTCAGGTTGTCTAGATTTGTTCCCTGGGAGGTTTGTATGAAAGCTGGACCCAAAAGGCAGCCAAGCCTTACCATCCCTCCATCGCCAACCTGCCTCCCTGGCCCGTGCATTTTTGCGCCAGGCCTCCCTGCCATGCCCTGCTCTGGCTGCTGCCACTTGGCTAACACACAGTGAGGGAGAAGTTCTGCCATAAATGGGCAGAGATGGGTTGCAAGGGGCTTGCCGAAGCAATGTTCCTATGCCGAAAAACCTTCCCTTACCCTCCTCTGGTATAAAGATCGGGGCCTTTTTACTCTGTACTTGGCCGAGGGGATGTTCTGGGCTCAGGTTGCCATTGGCATTACCTTCGTGGGCAGCTACGGTGCAAGCCCTGCAGGCTGGAATGTAAGCAAACTTCCTTGGGGGAGATGGCGAAGCTCACCTGCTTTTTGGGCCTGTCTCTTGACTTCTGCAAGGTTTGAGAGAAAGTGCCTGGTCTGGGCACATAGCCCTCCCTGTGGAGCAAAGCCTTGGACTACCTGATCCGTTCTGAAGGCGTTGAGGGGCTCAAGAGTTTCCACACTCCTCTATTGGCCTGAGCGGCCTACCCCAACAGAGCCAGTGCCTGGTGGCAGTGCTTCTAACTCACAGGCAGGCAGCTGTCCCAGGGATGAATTCTCACACCTCACCACACTGCAGTGGATTCGGCCCCAGTGTGGTACTCACCCCTGAGGGCCATCTGTTTGCCCACCCACCAACCAGCCTAGCCTGGAAACGGTGCATGACATGCAGCCCCCCATCACAGGCTGGATGCAGGACCTGAGGTGGAGGGGAAGGCAAGCAAGAGGAAGCTGCCTGGAGGGCCAGCAGAAGCGAAGAGCTGGGTCCAAAAGGCAGCTGAGCCTTGCCGTCCCCCCCAAGGCGGCTGCTTTATTTTCCAACCTGCAGGGCTCACATGAAGGTAATGCCAATTGCTACATGCACTCGGAGCATCCCCTCGGCCTAGGACGAAGTAAATAGGTCCTGATCTTTACACACGGTAATGGTAAGGGAAGGGTTTTTGGTAGAGGAGCATCACTTGGGTACATTCATGTCAGAGTAACTTCTCCCTCACTGAGTGTAAGCTGAGAGGAAGCAGCTGGAGTAGGGTGCAGTGGGAAAGCCTTGCACAAAAGGCTTTTGTGGCTAGGGAGGCTAGAGAGGCAAGTTGACAGTGGAAGAGGGATGCTGGGGAGGGCTGGCTTTTTGCCTAGGTTTGTCTGTCTGTCGGGGGGAAATGGGCTGGGGGCTGGGAAGGAAGCCAGTTTCCACCTGTCAGCCAGACAAACCTAGGGAAAAAAACCAGCCCACACTGGCACCCAGATTCACCAACAGTGGGCTTGCAAAGGCCAACTGTGTCAAGCTAGACTGGGGAGGGAGAGCACAAGTGAGTGAGTGAGCACCAAGGAAACAGCGGGAGTGTCAGAGTTCCAAGTAACATCACCAGTGTAATCAAAACTCTCAAGAAACAAAGTCCTTAAAATGAGATTGTATTGAAGACGTCATATTGGCACATCTGGAGAAAACCCGAATCTGAATTCCTGCATTTTCTCCACCCAAAGTAAAGTCACATGCCACCCTCTGCTCCAATCCAATTAGGGTGACATTCAAAGTTCATCTTCATGGCCATCCTCCACAGGTGCAGAGCAAACAGCTTTGCTTCTCATGAGAAAGAATGCTGCAAAGATAAGACTTCCCATCCAGCTATCTAAGTTTAACTCCCTAATACATCTTAGAAAATAGTGTGGGAAGACTAAAAGAAATATTCATAGAATATTAGTATAGAAGACTAAAAGTAATACTCATAGAATAAAACAATAGAAAAAATACATCTTCAAATTTCCCATTAGTCCTGACAGGCCATCCCCCTTATCAATGAATGATGCTCTCCTGAAACAAACTGATATTGCTAACCATCACACCTCCTCTCCAGGAGGTTCCTTTGGCTTGTCAGGAAGCTTCTCATGAAACTACTTGATTAATCTATCTGTATTAAGATCCCAACTTTTTACCCAAGTGGCTTCAGATATAGGATACCCTTTCCAATGGACTAAATACTGCAGCCTTCCCTGATGAAGCTTACAGTCCAAAATCTTTTTTACTTTGTAATGGGTTTCCTCCTGTATGACTATGAGACCTGGCGATGGCTTATCTAGGGGTCTGACTTGTGAACTGACATAGCATTTCAATAAATTGCTATGGAAAACTGGATGGATTTTTCCCAATAAGCATGGGAGACTTAATTGTAGTGTCACCAAGTTTATTATTTTCACTGGGAAATGGTCCTAAAAATTTTGGTCCCAACTTCTTGGCTGCCAATTTTAATTTAAGATATTTAATGGATAAGTAAACCTTCTCTCCCACCCTGAATGGGACTTGGGGAAATCTATGTTTATCAGCTTGTTTTTTTATTTGTTCTGCAGCTTTTTTAGGTGATGCTTTAATATTTTCCCAACCCCCTTTCATTGTACCCATCCATTCTTGTTATGACATGGAGGAAGGAGTTCTCTGGGTAATTCAGACATGGGCACAAATTCCATGCCGCTGATTATTTGGAAAGGAGTGAATCTGGTGCTATTGTGGACTGCATTGTTATAAGCAACCTCTGCAAATGTTCAGCCCAGTTATCTTGCTGGTAATCTATATAGCATCTTAAGTATTGTTTTACCATTGCAATCACATGTTCTGCAGTTCCATTCATGGCCAGATGAAACGCCGAGCTGAGCCCTTGGGAGTAACCTATCAATTTCAAAAACTTCCACCAAAATTTTGATGTAAATTGCACTCCGTGGTCTAAAATCACTCACCGAGGGGCTCCGCATAGCTGGTATATGTGTTTGATGAAGAGCTTGGCTAGTTTCTTTGCCGATGGTAATCCCAGACAGATGATGAAAGGGTCTTGTTTAGAAAAAAGATCAATCACAGTCTATATGACCATTTACCCCTCACTCGAGGGTAAGTCCACTATAAAGTCCATGACAATCTCCTTCCATGGCCAACAGGGCTCCACAACAGTTTGTAAGAGTCCAGGCAGTTTCCCTGGATGGCCTTTCATGGTGGCACAGGTGGTACGACATTTAACATAGTCCTCAACATTTGTTTTTAATGTTGGCCACCAGAACTGTCTCCGCACCAAGTGAAGAGATTATAAAAATCCAAAATGTCTGGCCAGCTGTGAGTCATGGCTGCGCTCCAGAATTTTGAATCATAGGCTGGCTGGGGTGTAGATTTTTGTCCCCTTCCAGCTAGTTCATCTCGAAGGGTCTATCAGAGTTTGCAGCATGCAGATATATTCAGAAGCGCACACAAGTAAATTAACTAAGCTCTTTATATAAAACATATGAAGCAAATATACAATACAAAAGCAGATTTCAATATAGTAGCAAATACAAGCAGAGGAGAGTTTCATTTCAGAGCAGCAGCATGCTCAGACTTATTTCAGTTTCTTTTTCAATTTCTGAGCTGAGCACAGAGCTAAGCCACACCCAGGCTCCTCTCTGTCTCCTTGCTCACAGAATAAATACTGTTTGTTTCCAGTCAGCTCCCACTGGCTGATCTGTTGCTATGTCTCTCCCAGTCGGAACTATCACACTCTGACAATTGTCTCTAATGGAATACTACATATTTACTCATGCAAATTTTCAGAAATGACAAATGTAATTCTAAACATTACTAAATAGATTGTATCAGCTTGGAATTTCCTTTTGGGGGCGGGGTTGGTCTATATTCTGACATTTAAACTTCCTGGTCATTTTCTCTTTCATAGCTGTGTAAAAAAAGGTTGGAAAAGAGTCATGTCAATTTAATGAAAGTTATTTGAATTTTGGTGTAAGGTTTAGTATATGTTTGCTCTTTCTGGTTTTCCCCCCTCCCCTCATTTTTTTGTATGCATATGAATATTTTCACATACTTTTTCAATTATCTACTATTATTCCACCCAGCAACAATGCATGTCTGTACATTCAGAATTAGATTCATTGGCATAAATTTAGAAGATGCTAGAGATGAACAATTCCCTGATCTATAATGCAGTATTTTTCTCTGTGTGTTCTTTAATTTTCTGGTAATAATAAGACCATAATAAATTGTTTGTCTCCATATAGCTTTCTTTCAATATTTTTCTTAAGAAAACTTAGTACAGGTAGTCTTCAGCTTACAACCACAACTGAGCCCAAAATTTCTGTTGGTAAGCAAGACATTTGTTAAGTGAATTTTGCCTCTTTTATGACCTTTCTTGCCACAGTTATTAAGTGAATCACTGTAGTTGTTAAGTTAGTAACACGGTTCTTAAGTGAATCTGGTTTCCCCATTGACTTTACTTGTCAGAAGTTCATAAAGGTGATTCACGTGACCCCTGGACACTGCAGCTGTCATAAATATGAGTCACTTGTCAAACATCTAAATTTTGTTCACATGACCATGACAATGCTGCAATGTTCATAAGTTTGAAAAACTGTCATAAATAATTTTTTTCAGTGCTGTTGTAACTTTGAATGGTCATTAAACGAACTGTTGTAAATCAGGACCTACCTATATAGAAAAAAACCCAGTTATGCATAGTAAAAGTAGGCAAGAACAATTAATTTAAGGTAATCTGAGTGCAAAGTGTGGTAATTTGTAGTAATTGTGAATGATTAGTTAGCTATAAAATGTTTTTCCTTTTTGAAAATCTACACTTTATTATCCCAGATTTTGCCCCTGTGCTACAGCATTTACATAAATTTATCAGTATCTATTTTGGTTTTAGTGATTTAAATCCAGTCCAGTTGTATTTAAACAAAAATATTATGATGTTGAAACACTGTATCTTTTAGTGTGTCAGTACCATGGATTGATTCCTTGTTGGTGGGATGTAGGCAACTATGTTTGGTTTGCAAGATTTTTTCTAGATTAGTGATACTAACTTGCAAAAAATAATGTGAGTATGCTTTTTGGTTGAGGCATTCTGCCCTAAATGTGCCAAAACTGACTAGTACTGTATTGTCCCAGCCATTAGCAGGAAATGCTGCCTGTACCACAAGGCAACTAAGTTCAAAATTCTTATATGCTATTTACTTTGTTTTAATTAAAAAAAAATGTGAAAGATTTATATGACCAAACCGAAGTAATAATTGGTTGATATTGATGAGTCTATCTGTAGACAACTATGGTATATGGAATATTGTAATTGGAATACAAGAGGATCAAATGATAAATACCTTGTGTTAATAACTAAAAATAAGGGGAAAAAATCTATGCACACTGAAAAGAGTCAACTAATGCTTGCCTGGATGTGGAAATGTAGGTTTCATTTTGAAAGAAATATCCAAAATGTATTTTAAAAGTAGAAATTAATATCATCTAGATCCATGATGGCAAACCTATGGCACACGTGCCCAAGTTGGCATGCAGAGCCATCTTTGCCGGCTCACCAGCAATCACCCCAACTCACAGACTGCGCATGCACACTTGTGCATGACTCCTGCATGATTGCGCATGTATCCACCTCCTGCACGACTGCACATGCACTAAAAATGTCATGAACGAGGCACATGCGACTGCTCATGCGTGCGACATTGGGGCAGCGATCTGAGGGGTCGCTGCAGCGGACCGAGGACCAACTTTTGAGTGGGGCTCCTGCGAGCAAGCGGAGCGGCCGGTAAGTCCCACTCCTTGCCTTCCACTGCTCGCCTGACAGGTATTAAACCTCCAAACTTCTCCCTGGTGCTGCCCGTGCAATTCACCATAGCAAGGAGTGGGGGCACGGGGTCCAAACACCACAGAGAGAGAGGGGAGGACACAGGGTCAGGACACCCGGGCTGCCCAGCCTGCGTTACTGCTTCTTGGCTTGCTCTTCTAGAGTTATTTGGCTTTCTCCAAGCCTGATCCCTGAATGATTGTAGAAGAGCAAGCTGACAAGAGGCAACACGGGCTGAGCAGCCTGGGGCATCTCGAGCCCATATCCTCCCCTCTCCGCCGCATTTGGTCTTGCCTGTGCGTCTACTCCCTGCCATGGTGAATTGCATGGCCGGCACCAGGGAGAAGTTGGAGGTTTAATGCCTGTCGGAAGAGCGGCGCAAGGCGTGCAGAGGGGCAAGGAGTGGGACTTCCTTTCCTCTCGCTCACAGAAGCCCCCTCAGGCCATGCAATTCAACATGACAGGGAACGCAGGCATGGGCAAAACTAAATGCTGCAGAGGGAGAGGAGAGGACACGAAGTCGAGATGCCCCGGGCTGCCTAGCTCGTATCGCCGCTTCTCACCCCGACGCCCTGCCCACTGAGTGCTGAAAAAGTTTGCCATCACTGATCTAGATTGTTGTGAGTGCATACAAAACTATTAGCAGCCATTGAAACTAAAGCTCATGTGCTGCTATACTGGATCTTTTAGAAAAATTGATGGACTCAATTTAAAACATTTTATCTAATCAAATATCTGGGAAATACTGATGTTTTTTATGGTCAACTACTGTTATCAGAACAGTATGAAGTAGTTTTTCTGAATGTGGCCAACTTCTGCTATGCTGTATGTAAAATTAGGCAAATTTAACTGCCGACTGTTAATCTGCTGCTGATCACAATATAGTATTCTGTCTATCTTTCATTTTTTACTATTATTATTGTTTCATTGCTTTTATTTGCTGGTCTGTGACCATAATAAAAATTGATTGAACCTTTAGCAATTCATAGGTAGGTTTTAGTTGCCAGTGAATTATGAGAATAGAAAAAGCATAGATGAATAGGGAGGGAGAATTCTGAATGTGAACCAAGACAGAAAGTCATTATGTTACATAATATGAATGAATGTTGAGATAAAACAAGGTTTGTTTGAATTATTCTGAGGCCAAATAATGAATCAGGATGGTTATTTTATATACATGTTTTAGCTATATCTGTTGATATGGATATATGAAAAAGTAATTAATAAGAATAAGTTACTGTTCATGATGAAACATGAGGGATGAGCCATTTTTTTATGGTTTAATGGTATATTTAGTGGAAAAACAGACATAGAAGAAACGTAAAATAAATTAATAAAATTAGTAAAATGACAAGAGGAAGCAAAAATCGACACCCTAAATGAAAAGTCATTACAGAATAGCAATAGCACTTAAAACTTATCTACTGCTTCATGGTGCTTTACAGCCCTCTCTAACCAATTTACAGAGTCAGCATATTGCCCCACAATCTAGGTCCTGATTGTACTGACCTTGGGAGGATGAGTCAATCTTGAGCCGGTCAGGATGGAAGGAATTGAATCAATGTAAAGCAGAGTTAGCCTGCAATACTACATTCTAACCACTGTTCCACCATAGCTCTTGATAATCCTCAATTAGCAACCACTTTTTCAACAACTATTTGAATTTGCAGTGATGCTGAACAAGTGGCATTTATGACCAGTCCTCAAAGTTCAGCACCCTGCAGTCACATGATCACAATTTGGTCTGTTGGCAACTAGCCTGCATTTATGAGTCTCACAATCAAATGCTCATCATTTTGCTACTTTTTCTGATAACTTCCTAGAAACAAAGTCAATAGGGAAGCCAGCAGGGAATGTCTCAAGTTGCTCCCATTAACAGCACCTACCTACACTCTATAGCACATGGTTGCCCATCTAGACACAGACCATGCCACAGTAGCTACTTCCATGCTAAGCACCCTGCTCACATTTACATCATACTACAACACCGCCTTCCCACCCAGGCACACTCCATAGCACTCACCCACCAGCTGGCCTGATTGCAAGCTTCCAGGCACATGCAGCTTTCTACGAGTTTTGCTATTGACTTTGCTTGTTGAAAACTGGTAGGAAGCCTCAAATTTACAGTCACATGAAATTCTCATTTAACAAATCACCTCAGCAGTGGGGACTGTCAGGTTTTTTTATAGCTAAAATATATGGTCACATGATGTCATGATTTACAACCTCGTTGTAATGGCAAATGTAGCTTAAGAAATTGAATGCTGTGCAAATGCATTATTTAAAAGTGCATGTGGTAATACAAAAAAAGGGAGACAAGAATGCATGGCTGATTAATGAATGTGGATTGCATATAAAATTGATGATATGTAAGACATATATTGAAGTAGTTGGTCATATCAGGAGAATTAATGGAGATCAAATCAAGTATACATAGAAAGCGTGAATGGATTGAGAAGGGAATACAGAAAGTACTACTTAATTGAAGTTCATATCTTCAAAATAATGTTTTCAGAAGCTTAAAGGCATTGTATAAAATAGTGTATGGATATGATGGAAGCAAAATAATTTGCAAATACAAAACAGATGGAGACATATAGTGAATGGTATTGTATCAAATAAATTTACCTGTACTTTTCATTTGGTTTTGTACTCTCCGTTTCTTGTGGGAAAATCTACTGTTTAATCCCAGAACAGCCAGTTTTGATTGGAACCCTATAATCAGTTTGCAGTTTTAGGATTAAGTTCCTAAAAACAACTGAATCTGTTCAAGAATTGATAGATCCATGTGATCTGGAGGAGGACTCTACATGTGCCTGAACAGAAAATTTTGCAAATGCTTACCTGAATATATTACTATTATTTTTAGCCCTATATTTTAGGTAGGGAAAATCCAAATATTTGCAGCCCAAATGAGAGAATTTAATAGGGGTTAGCAAAGTCAAAATACTGCATTAGCACTTTATACCATAACTGTAATGCACTCTAGCATAATACTTCAATTAGAAGCATCAAGACATGATCAGTCCACATTGATTTACCTTAGTTCTTCTCAAGCAAAACAGCATGTCTACTCAAGTAACCAGGAGCTTTGAAAAAGCACTTGAATTGAAATTTTATTGAGGCAAAGTAACTGTTCAAAGCTTGCTAATGTTTTTTCTAATTTGTAAATCTCAAAATATAGAATTTTCTGAAGAAGAAAACGTAGTTTTAGGTTAAAGTACATGTAGCATTTTAGAGAATTTTTATCTTGCTGAGGAATTGTTTGGACATTTTGCTATCTATAAATCTCTAAAATATAAAGAATGCTATAAAACCCTGATAAATTACTTGTTCTTCTCTTTTAGGTTGCTAAAGAGACACGAAAACCATCTATCAGTG
>JANHFJ010192427.1:0-11740 GCA_032468195.1 Cerberus rynchops
CTTCCTGTCTAAGGGCTAACAAAAGAAAGTGGTTGCCTAGGCAACAGGGCACAAAAGTGGTTGGAATCTGTTGAGGGGAGAAAAGATTGTTGCTGAAAAGAATGAAGGATTAAAGAAACTCTTTTGGACTGTGGAAGAACTCAGGAAGGAAGAAAAATCAAAAACAGTTAAACACCTGGAATAAGAAGTGATCATCTCTGAAAATTAAGTAAATCTAATGTCTGATAACACTGATAATCACATGATTTTCAAGGTGTGATATGGGTATTGAAAGTGGGGTCACAATAGATAACCTTAGAATTTGAAGGTCTTTTGTATTTTAATGACATGTTAATTATTATAAGTTGGTGAAATATGCTATTATATTGTATGTTGCTTATATACTATGATGATATTCTATCAAGTTCATTTGGATTTGTGTTTCTTCCTGAGAGTGATTAGATCTATCAGGTTCACAGATGATATAACAGTGATTGGTCTCATTCAAGACAATGACGAATCCACATACAGATAGGAGGTTGAACAACTAGCCTTGTGGTGCAACCAGAACAATCTGAAACTGAACACACTCAAAACTACAGAAATGGTGGTAGATTTTAGGAGAAACCCTCCCTTACTACCACCTCTCACAATACTAGAGAACACATTACCGACAGTAGAATCCTTCAAATTTCTAGATTCTATTATATCACAAGACCTAAAATGGACACCTAATATCAAAAACATCATCAAAAAAGCACAACAAAGAATGTTCTTTCCGCACCAACTCAGAAAGCTTAAACTGCCCAAGGAGCTGCTGATCCAGTTCTACAGAGGAATTATTGAGTCTGTCATCTGCACCTCTATAACTCTGGTTTCGTTTTGCAACCCAACAAGACAGACACAGACTTCAGAGGATAATCAAAACTGCAGAAAAAACAATTATTACCAACCTGTCTTCCATTGAGGACCTGTATACTGCATAAGTCAAAAAGAGGGCTGGGAAAATATTTAAGGACCAGTCACATTCTGGTCATAAATTGTTTCAACTCCTGCCCTCAAAACGATGCTATAAGGCACTGCACATAAGAACAACTAGACACAAGAACAGCTTTTCCCCAAACGCCATCACTCTGCTAAACGAATAATTCCCTCAACACTGTTTAACTATTTATTAAGTCTGCATTACTATTATTCTCATCGTTCCATCACTCACCCACCACACTATGACTATAACCTGTTGCGTGTAGCCTTATGATTTATATTGATTATTGTCTCCTAGTATGATTTGCCTGTTCATTTGTACCCCATGACTATCACTAAGTGTTGTATCCTATCATTCCTGCCGTATGTACCGTTTCCTTTAATGTACATGGAGAACCTATGCACCGAAGACCAATTCCTTGTGTGTTCAATCACAGTTGGCCAATAAAAAGAATTCTATTTTCTATTCTATTTTTGTGTCAGATCCGCAATTCTAACAGTCTTTGCCAATTTGATGATTACCTAAATAAAAGAACTTTGTTAGGGAAGATGGACTTTGGATTACTTTTGGGGGTTTGGGTTTCATCACTTGGAAACTTGACAAGAAGTTTGATCCCTGAGGTGGTACTTTCCAGATGTGTGTCCTAGCTACATCATGACATCACATTGGCTATGTCCTAGTGACTTGCCCGGCAGGCATTGTTCTTCACTCATGACATCATTGGTTTAGGTGGAAAGTGTCTTATGGAGATTCTCAAGTGGAAAAAATCCAGCGCGCCACCTTGCTCATAAAATGCAAAGCAAACGAAGGCAAACACTTGTCACAAATCCCCAAACCAGAACTGGAACAAATTCACGTTTGCTATGGCAACGCCACTTGCGTTTAGGAGATATTTCATCCCCGCAGATGCGGCTTTTCAATATCAAGTTACAAATAATTGAATCTGAAGAATTATTTTCATTACCCGAATGCCATCGGGACTTAAGTATTGGTAAACTGAAGAATCGACTTGAGCTTTTCGTTGGGATCCCAGTAAATTTCCAGCGGATTCAGTATCTGGATGAAAGTGAGCCCCTTTTCTCTTATGTGGAAGCTATGTCCCACTTAACCACAATGCTGTAGTCCTCTGTATAATGTCTTCTTGGCTCAGCTAGGAATTTTTTTCCTGAATATTGGACTGTTTCAAGGGTTATTAGTCAAAAGGGTCTCCAGCATAAATGATAAAAATATGTGGTTATCATATGTAGCTATATTACATCATAGAAGGCCAGGCTTGGATATACTTAAATAAAAAAACCTGTACAGTGCATAGATACTTAATGAAATCTAGGTTCACTGTTAAGTCAATCAGTTCATTTTATTTAGACAGAAATGTGTATCTTCTAGTTGATTAGTTAATCATTCATTACTTAGTTGAGTAATTAAATGTTTGCAAGCAAATAACCAAGCCCAGAGAGTACTAAGGACTGCAGCTCATAGGAATTGGGTTTTTTTTATTACACACAATATTATCGGCATGTAGTGTTTTAAACTTGCCCAGGAGATACTACTACTACTACTTTCAGTTTGCTTCTGCAGTAGATCTTGACGATGAGTCTACATTGAGGAAACATGAAGTTGTCCCTGGAGGAACTCTCACTATGCGAATTTGGCCAGAAGATTCTTGGGGACAATTGGTGGCTGCAGCTGCAAGTGGAAAAATCAAGAAGGTTAGTTAGAAAGTTTTAAAAAGTGCCTCAGGCTGCTCTGTAGAAACTACAACGAGTGCCTTTTGAAGGGCTTCCTTTGAGGCAAGGAATATTTCGGTGGAAAAAGGCGAGAAACATAAGAAATGTTATGATTTATGTTATGATTTGAATTAAGTCTTGGGGGTCAGTGGACACCAAAGGTATTTAAAGAGGGTCCCTGGTGAAGAAAAGGTTGAGAAACACTGCGCTAGAGAATTCCTGGAACAAATTGATCATCAACAGACACACAAAACACAAACAACAGATACATACTATTAAAAAAGCAACAACCAACAAGTCAAAATGAGTACAAAAAGACCAAAGGACCTCACCACCAGCAATCAACACCCAGATGAACATAGATTTAACATCAGACCAACAATCAAGAAACAATATCCTTATTTGCTTTCAGAAATCTTGATTAATTGTGGTTCTGAATGTTCACACTTGCATAACAGACTCAGTTTAAATATACCAAATTCAAAACTGAGGTGTTAAAAAGAATCTTCTTACCTGTCCAGTCCCTCACAGAGATCGAGGCAGCCCTGGCTACTTCAAGATTTTGAGACACCCTACAAATAGAAACAAAAGGCACCAAAACAACATAAAGTTATCTGAATATTTTGGTTTCCTCAGAAAATAAATCAGGATTAGATATGGTGAGTCCTCGACTTGCAACCATTCATTTAGTGACCGTTCGAAGTTATAATGGCAATGGAAAAAAGTGACTTATGACTTATTCACATTGCAACCATTGTTGCATTCCCATGGTCATGTGATCAAAATTCAGATGCAAGGCAACTGACTCATGTTTATGATAGTAGCAGTGTCCAGGGGTCATATGATCACATTTCATAACCACCTGAGAAGCAAAGACAATGGGGAAGCCAGATTCACTTAACAACAGTGTTACTAACTTAACAGCTGCAATGATTCACTTAAGAACTGTGGCAAAAAAAATGCGAAGCACCGAGAAAATCAGGAGATTCAGGCAGTTTAGATGAGTGTGAAGATTTATTGCAAGCTTAAGCTCTCTACAAGAATCTGAACTACTGATGGTTAAGGGAAATTAGCAGGAGATAAGAATAGAAGGAATTCAAGGTAGACTTGAACTTAGATCTCTTGTGGGTTGGCAGGGACTCGTGACTGATGATGCGCTTGAACTCCCTTAGGTTCAGAATCTCCTACAGAAATGCCATAAAATTGGGGTGAAAGTCACTTAACAACTATCTTGCTTAGCAACAAAAATGTTGGGCTCAATTGTGGTCATAGGTTGTAGACTACCTGTGCTTAAATAGAAGATCACAGGAAATCTCACAACTGTAAATAAACTGAGACGATCACACGGGAGTCACAGGTAGCCCTTTGAGTTATGACAACAATTGGGATCAGAATTACTATTTCTGTTTACTTTGAACTGGACCCAATTTTATGACAGTTTTCATGGAGGTCATCGAACAAATCACAAGACTGTGAAGCAAATCCAGCTTCCACAATGGATATTTCTTTGCCAGAAAATCAGTGAGAAATCGCAAGCAGGTGACCATAGGAGTATGCCACTGGTCATAAATGGAAGCCAACTTGCCCAAATTGTGATCAAGTCACTATGGGGGAATAGTGTGAGTAAAGGTTGTAAATCACGGGTGTCAAACTCAAGGCCTGTAGCCCAGATTCAGCTCCATTTTCAGCTGTGACTGCCTCTGCAACCCTCTGCCAGTGAAAATGGAGCTCAGGAGGGTCACATGTGGTCCTCCCGACCTCAGTTTTCGCTGGCAGAGGGTTGCAGGAGGCCCTCACAGCTGGAAACAGTCTGGGAACCTGTTTTCATTGGCAGAATGCTCAGGCTGCCATAGGCACCTCAATGCGAGCTGCACTGGCTTCCTGTGGCCTTCCGGGTGTGATTCAAGGTGTTGGTACTCACCTTTAAAGCGCTCCATAGCTTGGGACCCGGGTACTTACGGGACCGCCTGTTGCCACCATCAGCCTCCAACCGACCGGTGCGTTCCCACAAGGCAGGCCTCCTCGGGGTGCCACCATCGGGCCGATGTTGCCTGATGGCCCCGAGGGTTCGTGCCTTCTCTGTGGCTGCGCCCTCCCTATGGAACAAACTCCCCCCTGAGATTCGGACCATTACTGACCTCCGAGCTTTCCGACGTGCAGTGAAGACCCATTTTTTCCAACTAGCCGGCCTGGCCTGATGCCTAGGGTTTTTTAAAATGTTTTTTAAATTTTTTCTAAACTTTTAAATTTTTTAACTTTTAAACTTAATTTTAATTAATTCACAGCTGTATAATTCTTTTAAATTGGTTTTTAGTTTTTGTTGTTCTATGTAGTTTTTAATTGCTGTACACCGCCCTGAGTCCTTCGGGAGAGGGGGCGGTATAAAAATGCAATCAATCAATCAATCAATAAATAAATAAATAAATAAATATTGTTTTAGAATAACATCTCCAGAATTAACAGATGTAAACCAGAAAGAAGTAACCACAAGCAGTTAATTCAGATTTCTGACAAGAGCAAAATGTCTGAGCCTGCTGCATGAGGATCAAGAAAAAGATAAGGAGAAAATGTGTCTGAGACAAAGAGGAATGAGATGTCAGACTCATTAATATATTGAAAGAATGGATGGCTATAGTCACACCTATTGTTTGCCTAAGCAATGACGTGCCCTTCCTAGAGATTGATTCCAAGAAATACAGTTAGCAATAGAGAAAGTTTGCCTCTCCCTTGCTGGCCGCCATTTTGAAGGAAGAAGATAGAACGAGGCAAATTGTCTCAGTGGGTGCTAAAAGCTGGCAGCAGGATGTTGGAAGAGAGAAAAATATTTCATTTGGTTCTTTCTGGATGACTTAAGATAACTTGCCACATTCAGATGCAGTAGAGAGCACTTTTTACATTGCCAGACTTAAAGAAAGACTTGGCTGCCATTTTAATTTTATTTAGTTTTGTTTATTTATTAAAATTTGTCAAACAACAGTAAAAACAGATACAAGAGTAAGAAAAACTTCATTGTAGTTGTACAGTGAAGCTTCTTATATTTTTAGATATCAAATTCATTAGGCCAGGATTATAAAGCAAAAACTACTACTGTAGTTAGAATTTTCAAGGTAATACAATAACCTTCTGTTGTAAAACTGTGTCTCCTATGTGCAGAGATTTCTTTTGATACCATATCAAACCATTCCAATTAACAATGGTAATATCTGCTTAATTTTGTAAACCGTATGTGTGTTAGTACAGGTATACCTCTGGCTTCAGCACTGTGCATGTTTATAATTGCATATACATAGAGAAGACTCAGTATTTCAACAGTATCTAACTATTATTTCTGCATGGTGCCATGGTCAGCAAGATTCACTGGATCTGGATTCACTGATGCAGACAAAAACAAAGCCCACAACATTTTCTGTAATTATCCTTTTCAGCTTTTCACATTGCATGTTTTAAAACTCAGAATTCTGATGGTCACGTCACCTATTGCTTTAAAGATCTAATATTCTTTCATAGTAAAATATGTATGATGAATGATCAGTTTTTCAGGGGAGCAATACACTAGGGCACCTAAATTTGTTATCAGACTAATGTATACTATACCAAACATACACACATATAACTTATACAGGCAGTCCTTGCTTAACAACCAGTTGCTGAGTGACCATTCAAAGTTACAATAAACCTCCCCAAAACTACTTAAGTCCCATTTTTGAAGTTCTGATGATTGCCCTTGTGATCACATGATCAAATTTTGGATGCTTGGCAACTGGTTTGCATTTGTGGCTTTTTGCTGTGTCCTATAGTCTCATGACCATCTTTTTTTTTTTTTTTTACTTTTTTCTGGATATCTGGTGAAAAGCATCCATCAGGGAAAACAGATTTGTTTAATAGTTGCATGTTCACTTAAAAACTGCAAAAAAAAGGGCTGCAAAACGGTTACATGGTGACTTAACAACTGCCATGACCTTTGACTGTAATTCCAGGCTCAATTATTATTATAAATTGTGGACTTCTTATATGCATTTGTTTATGAATGAAAAAAGCAAGAATATGTTTTCAGTGAAGAACAATGAAATATATGAAATTTAGAAAAATAGAAGAGTAAACATCTGATAGCTTCTTGAAGCAATTTGTAAGCCATTTGCTTTTTATATCAACCAACAAAGGGCTATAGCAACACCAAATAATTCTTAGTTCCTAATGTTGTGTTTATGCCAAAGTGATTGTTTGAAATCGATAGTTTCATACTACAACTGGATTTCTGCTTAGAAAAGATCACATGCAAACTGCAAGAAAGAAAAAGGGCTACATTATCTATAGTTACATCAACATTTGTCCTCTAAGATATTAGCTCCATACTGCTCCACTGAATTCATCAAACTTCCTCCCATGCCCTCTGTTCCAGAGATACCATTTGCCCGCTCGTAGAAGGGATGCTGGTTTGCATTAATACATCCCCCTAGATTTTTATAACTAAGATATTGTAATTGCAGTACAATTTGGAGCATGTGTGTGTATGGGGTGGGGGCATGCTATATCTAAAGTGTGAGTGACCTGCAAGACAGAAACAGGCATCAGTGTTATAATATTTTATGCATTTTTTTCTTCCTCAGTTGTGTCTGATTCTCAGAGACCGACTGGACATGTTTCTGCAGTTTTCTTGGCAATTTCCCCCCTCTCTCCCCAGGAGTAGTTTGCCATTGGCTTCTTCATAGAGATGAGAGAAAGTGACTGGTCCAATGAGACCCAGCTGGCTTTAAACCTAAAACAGGACTAGAAGTCATAATCTCCCAGTTTCTAATCTTATAATAATTTCTTCTAAACCCTAATAATTTATATTTAATATAATATAGTAAATACATAGTGGAGTAAGTTTTTGTGTCTTGGTTAAGATATAAGAATAGAAACTAGGTGGGTAGAGTTGCATAAAGATTGTTGGGTATATGTTAGGGGAAAAATGTTTTTGTGTGTTTTGTTTTAAAATCAGATAGCCCTCCTTTTATGACAATGCCTTTTAGTTGCTGACCATTATTAACAGGAACAGATTGGAAGCATTGCTACCTATAATTGAACTATGATGTATAGTTACAGCTGAGATGGTAAATGGTTCTTGCATCTGGGGAGGGAGGATACTGGGGCAGCAAAGAGACCATTGATAGGGAAGTATAATATAGTAAGAATTTGAAACCAAGCTGCTCATGGGTAAGGTAGAATCTATGTTTGAAATCAATTCTATCTTCCAACCCCAAGCATTCACCTCAATGTCAAGACTGCATATTATTGGTGGACTGATCTCTGTATGCTGCTAGTAGATGCCTGGCCAATTTGTAATAAAGCTGTCTTATCCATGATTTAGATGAGTTGACCAACCAGACATGTTTTATGGAGATTTGGGTGACTCCAGAAATGTGCCTATCTGGGTTTCAGGTTAGTAGCATTCAAAAAGCCTTGGAGGAAAGGTGTATGGATAACTAGATGTGAGATTTTGTGATTGAAGGTGGGCTTTACAGATTAGTTGGGGTTGTTGCTATTTTACTGGCATCCTACCTTGGTGGATTTTTTGACATTGCTAGTTCTTGGAAATTTTAAAATGGCATCATGTGGTTTCTAGTCTGGAGGAATTTAGGGATTCATAGCCATCATGGCAACATGGACATATCCCAGATAATTAAGGACCTAACTTACACTGGGGCTGGGTTTATCGATTAGACCTGGGTTTTGTTTTGTTTTAGCAATTGAGAAGCAATCTGAAACAGGGAGAGGCTGTCACCAGTCCTTTACCATACTCTGATCACTTTCTGATTGCTTTTGATTGAGTGGCACTGGCCCTCCCTGCAGGGAGCTTGGGTCATTAGATTGGCCTACCCCAAGCAATTAATGGACCTAATCGGTTCCAGAGGTCTTTGGGGTTGTTCCTGGGTATCTAATGGGCAATTAAATTGAGTTGTTGGTACCTGGGTGTTGTGGGCCTTGGTTCATATTTCTCCTTTGTGGCTTCATCCTGCTATTGATCCAAGAGGGGTTCCCGATTTTCTAGAGGGTTAGGGAAATGGAATGATGAGTATCTTGGTCTATGGAGGACAGTGAAGAGTGAATCCAATTAAACATGTGTAAGGGCACACATTAGGGATTATTTTATAGTGATAAGGGTAGTAAAACATGTTCATTTTTTTTGTCACATCTACAACCATTGAATGGCCTTGTTTTAGGGGACTTGTTATTTCTGGGGAGAGGAGTCATGGAAATATTTTCAGGGTCATTTGGGGAATACTCTCAATGATGTCAGATAAATTTGTGGTAGAGTCTAGATGTTGAGTATGTGTGAATTGTCTGAGACATTGCTTTGCTATCTGGAAAGTACTTGACTGAGAAATTGAATAGGATCCTTAGGAGTGTTAGCCTAACTAATTGGCCCTTAGGTTCATGGTACATGAACTACAGTGGTGTTTGTGTGATGACACAGGGAGAAGTGGTTCTACCTTTGTAGAAGGAAGTGATGAAATGTCCTTTCCTCAAGAAACCATTGCTGGACCCAGTAATGGCTAATTTTTGTGTCTTAACTGGTTGTGGAGAATTGTCATATTGCAGTTTCAGAGGGCTCTGGGTATAGTAGATTATCTGGGTTCTTTTCAGTTATCTTACCAACTGGGAATAGTAAAAAGATGGCAGTGACTGCTTCTCAGTGATCTGTGGCGGAACTTGGGGTAATGTGGTACAACTGTCTATTCCCCGTGATTGGCTTTCAATGCTTTCAATTGTAGTATCCTTCAGGACTGATTGCAGGAATGTGAGGCATAGTGTTTTAGTAGCCAGTTTCCATCATTGTTAATGTGAGGAAGAGGGAGAGTCTGGTATCCTGACTCTTGCCCCCTTTGTTTAACATCTACATGAAGCTGTTGGATAAGATCATCCATCAATATGCAAATGTGAAAAGGCTACCACTGCTTTAAGAAACCCATGACTCTGTTAAAGCAGTGTATTTTTTTTCCAACTTGGTAGGAAAGCCTGAAAAACATATGGCTGTTTCGATGAACATCAGAGAAATGATTATGAAAGAGGCAAAACACTTTTTTCATATTTTTTTTTAAATTTGCACAGCCAGTACTATTTTCTCCTCCTCCTCCTCTTCTTTCCAACAGCTCTGGTACTTTGTTTATTGCTGTGCTTTGTATTCATGGCATAACTATATGTGTAATGAAATTATCATAAACTTGGTTTCTAAATATATTTGTTTCTGAATGAAGTGCATACTCACAAAATTCTAAATTTGAGAATCAAAAGGGATATATATATATTCACCAATCTTGGAAAATAAATACTGGCTACAAATCAGATTCTATTACTAAAACATACCATATACCAGTGGTGGTAAACCTTTTACTTACCGAATGCTGAAAAGTATGTGCTTTGCTCATGCCATCCGCACTTACGTGCGGTTCCTCATACTGCACCATCTGTGCATGCATGCAGCTTTTGCACGTGCAATGCACGCATGCTGTGTGCACTCACGCACACATGACAAAATGAGTATGCATGTGCAGCAGGGCTCCAAAGACCAGCTGGATTTCCTGCTGCAATCGGACATCTGAAGACTAGCTGGGTCTTTGCAATCATGCATGCATGAATGTGCAATCGAATGTGCATGCTCAGCTGGAAGTAAGTTGGCCAACAGCTTGTGTGCCCAGCAAGATGGCTCTGTGTGCCAGCTGTGGCACCCGTGCCATAGGTTCGCTATCATGACTATATACTATTTTCTGGAATATATCTCAAAATTCTTGCTTAATCTGTAACCCAAAAACTGCTTTCAAGTTTTAGGAAATGTAAGAGTTCTTAAATAACTACATTCCCATTTTGTTCTCCCAAAGCAGAAGCTGACTTTATAAGCTGAGTCCTAAATGATCTTGGACAGGGTGTGTCAATCCTCTTTTGTCTGCAAATCAGCTACTTTGAAGATGCAATGATTGGTAATGAAAAACAGCTTCTTTTCACTTCTGATGATATATTTGGAATATATTTTTTGGGAGTTATGGCAAAATATAACTCCTTATCATCAGAAGTGAAAAGAAGCTGTTTTTCATAATAAAGTTTAGTTTACCTCTTACATTTTATTTGTGTTAGAGGTTTTATTTTATTTGCTTTTGTTGATGCCTTAATAATATAAAAAAGAGTGTTTATGAAAAACCATTGAAAAGTCATGTTACTTAACTGATTATTCAGAAGTCTCTGTGGAATATCATAGGATTAATGAACTAAGTTCTCCTCATTTTCCTTCTGTTAATATCTGTTGTTCTGCATCTGGTAGCAGCATTGGCTACTATTATTGTTTGGGTTTAGAACCTAAGAAGCAGAAGAACTGAAATTGCATTAATAAATAATTCCAGGGCTGAACTCTATAGTGGAAGAAAAACAAAAAATGCCAGACTGGTTCCACACTGTTGCCCCAATACAGTAGCCTTTAGCATATATCAACAGCAATTGATAAGGTAGTCTTTATTTTTACCTTAAAAAACAAATTTTTAAATATGTTGCTTAATAGTTTAAAATGGAAGTACAACTTTTGAATTAGTTGAATCAGTTCAAATAGGGTAGTAGGAAAGAAAACAAGAATCAGGGTTTTATAATACGTAAACAAAATGATTACCTCTAGCAGCACATCTTTTAAAGATTGTTTCATCACTAAACGTACTGCAATGATATCTTTTTCTTTGTGTTGACTCATTGGATCATTCTCAAAATGGAAAAAATTATTGTTTGAACTATATGTTATCAGGGAGATGAACACATATAAATTTAATAATTGAATAAATCAGTAGGTATTAAGTACTCCATAAGGTTTAGAGTTCTTAACATGCTCATTTACTATTAGATAAGTGTTTTGTAAACAAATCCTTTTTAGCCTCAAAAGTGAATTGTACAATTTTTAGCCCAAGAAACTCCTTCACAACTGCTTAATTTTCTTGTTGATTCACAAAATATTAAAAATTACAGAATGGACAAGAAACTTAATTGAATACAGGATTTCCTGTTCTGATTTTATTTTAACTGTGGTTATGAT
>JANHFJ010194115.1:0-11721 GCA_032468195.1 Cerberus rynchops
GATCTGGTGAAATAAATAAAAAAAGACCTGTTTGAAAAGCTATTATAATATTAAGGGAGAATTTGAGAGGAGGGGAGTGATGAGGGGGAAGACAGAGAGAAAAGGAAGTTATAAAGAACAGGAAAAGGTTACAGAAATACAAGGAAAATGTGGAGTGATTAAAAATACAAGCTTATTTAAAAGGCATAGAGATAATGGTTAAGAATTTTTCCTAACTATTGTGGAAGGCTCAATTGGACAGTCATTGGGTTTATAATCTTTACTATTGGGAAAGGCCCTAGAAATTTTGGGCCTAATTTTTTCCTGGCTAGTTTAAGCTTGAGATGTTTGGTAGACAAGTAAACTTTCTGTCCCACCCTGAACAGGGTTTGTGTGGCTCGGTGCTTGTCAGCCTGTTTTTTATATGCCTCAGCAGCTTTTTAAAAAGCGGCTTTAGTATTATCCCAATCCCCTTTTAGGGAGTCCATCAATTCTTGTAATGACATAGACAAGGGGGGTTCTCGAGGCAATTCAGGCATAGGCATGATTTCCATGCCAGTTTATTTGGAAAGAAAACTTTTATTAACTTTTATTTATAAACAGTTTATTTGGAAACCAAAACTTTGCTGTAAAATGCACTCTGTGGTTTGAGATTACATGTCAGGGCACTCTGTGTAAGTGGTAAATGTGTTTGACAAACAGCTTGGCAAGTTTTTTTTTTTTTTTTGCCGAGGGGAGGCTAGGGCAAGCCACAAAGTGTGCTTGCTTCAAGAACAGGTCAATCATAAGTCTATATGATGGTCTTACCTTCGCTGGGCAGAAGGTCGACTATAAAATCCATGGCAATTTCTTCCCATGGCCAGCAGGGTTCTGCTACTGTTTGCAGAAGTCCTGGAGGGTTTCCTTCATGGTGGTGCAGATGGTGAAGCTTTTGGTATAGTCCTCAACTTCACATTTTAATTTTGGCCACCAAAATTGCCTCTGCACCAGGTGGAGGGTTTTTAGGAATCCAAAATGGCCAGCCAGCCCCGAGTCATGGCAGCGTTCTAGAACCTTTATTCGAAGGCTGGTTGGGACATAGATTTTGGCCCCTTTCCACATGAGACTATCTTAGATGATGAGGGATTCTTGGTTCTCGAAGAACCATTGGTCTGTTTCTAGGGTGGTCAGTATGCCTTTGCTTAGTGGGGTTGTTGTGCTCAAGCCCCTCATTATGGCTTGAACAGCTGGTTGGAGGGGGATAGTACTTCCTAAACCACCCCATCCCTTTTACTGTTGAACTGTGGTTTTCTGGTTAAGGCATCAGCGAGGATGTTTTTTCCCCTTCCGTAATGTGTTTTGGCTCAAAATCAAATCTTTTGAAGTATTGCGCCCAGCATACTTCTTTGGGTGACAACTTACTATGGGTCTTTAGTGACTCCAGATTTTTGTGATCTGTCCAGACCTGGAATAGCACTTTACAGCCCTCAAGAAAGTGCCTCCACAAGAGTGATGCCCATCAAATCACATAGGCTTCCTTCTCCCACACTGCCCATCTCCTTTCCGTATCTTAAAAATTTTTGGAGACAAAGGCACAGGGTTGGACTGGCCCTGTGGGTTCTCCTGCAGGAGGACAGCTGCCACTGTGACATCACTGGCATCTGCCTGGACCACAAATGGCCAATCAGAGTCCAGGTGTTGGAGAATCAGCTCTTGGGTGAATAGTTTTTTCAGTGTCTTGAAGGCTTTCTGGCATTCTGGTGTCCAAGTTATTGCCTGAGTCAGGCACGGTGTGGGGTTCCCTTCTCTGGTCTTCAATAGTTTGGTCAGGGGCAATGCTACTTGTGCAAATGCTGGTATGAATTGCTGATAAAATTTTGCAAATCCCAGAAAACTTTGTAGTTGCTGATGAGTGTGGGGAGCTTGCCAGTCCAATATGGTAATTGAAGGCAGTTTTCCATTTGTTCCCCTTGAAGGCAGTTTTCCATTCGTTCCCCTTCCTGGATGAGTACTTGATAATAGGCTTCACACAAGTCCAATTTAGTGAAGACCTTGCCTTTAGATAAATGGTTTAACATGTCTTTCATTAGCGGAAGTGGGTAGGTGTTCTCTATGCAAACAGTGCTGATCCCATGAAAATCCATGCTAAGTCTCATCCCCCCATCTTTCTTCTCTTGGAACAGAACCAGGGCTACTACCCTGGAGTTGGCAGGTTGGATGAAGCCTCTTGCAAGATTGTCATTGATGTACTTCCTCAACTCTGCCACTTCTCTCAGCATCATGGAGTACATTTTGGGTTTGGGTAGCTTGGCACCTGGTACAAATTCATTGGTGCAATCCTTGGGTCAGTGGGGCAAGAGTATGTCAGATTTGTGCTTTCTGAAAACTTCCACAAAGTCACAGTATTCCTTTGGCAGTTTGGGCAATTCTGGGGCTGACTGGGTTTGTATTTGGCTTTGGTTGGTTTGGGTACTTGAAGTTGGGCATGCCGTTAGGTAGGGGTGGAGAAGGGCCTGCGGATATATTAATTTTCCCACATAATGGAAGGCCCTACTTGTCTAGCCAGACTAATCTCGGTATCACTGGGTCCGTCATTTTTGGGGCTACCACAAACCAAATGTGCTCCCAGTGTTTGCCCATCTCTAGTTGGACAGACTCTGTAACTATAGTTGCTGGTGCCCCCCCAATTAGTGACTCAGCCACTTGCTCAAATTGGATGGGTGGGTCAAGGGTTTGGTGATGATGCCTAACACTTGGATGATGGCTAGATTTATTAAACACCTTGTGTACCCAACGTTTATAATGGCATCTATGGCCTTTTGGGCCCCAGTCTTGGAGACGACAATGCAGGCCTTGACCACAAAGGGGGGGGATGGCCACACTCACCATGGGGTCTTCCTCACTATCATCATTGCTAGTCTTGGACCTGCAGTTGAGCTTCCACTTCCCCAAGGTATGGGGACAGGAACTCTATGGCTTGCCTGCCGAACTTTCATCCATTTGCTGGCTTCTGAGGGGTTTTCTTTGGTTTCAGAGTGGCTGGTACTTGAGCTTGTGAAAATGGCATGGGGGCGAGGCACTTGGATTCTGAGTGGTCTATCTGGCCACACCTGAAGCATTTCACCAGTTATGTGGGCTTCATAGTGGTTGCTGGCTTGGTTGCTATCTGTCTCCCCATGGCTCTTTTCATAGTCTTTGCTTCTGGCTTCCAATGTGGGTGGATTTCCAGGTGCATGGTTAGGACCAAATGGTACAGGTCTCTTGCCACAATGAACATTGCAGAAGGGATTTCTGTTACTCTAGGAACTGCAGTAGTTCAAGAGGAAAAGTATGGAGAATACATATTTCAGTTAATCAGCTACAGGAGGCTCTAATCAATTCATGTTATTTTCTACCTGTTTCCTAAGTGTGGTGGAAATGGTTCTATAATCAACTTTAAAAGCCTTTTCTATTTTCTTTAGCATCCTTCCTTTTTAGTTCTATATGCCCGTTATCTTTGCATATGAAAATTATTTAGATTCTTCATCTCCCTTATAATGCTGGATAATAAATTGACTTGCTTCTTGGGAGGGGTGTTGAGCTTGTCTTTTTATGAAATGGATATATATTGAGGTAGAAAGTATGGATTCATATGAATGTTATTCAGTTATTGAAGTTGGAATTTTTGGGGGGAGGGGGGTATGTGTCTAATATGGCAGTCTGACCCCACTCTGGTAATCAGCTTCCCCGTCAAGTTACTAGGCTATTATCTTTGATCCACTGAAGTGTCTTATTTATTGCTGTTGGCTGAAGAATGATGAAGAATTATTCCATGGATACCTTTCAACAACTGGAATTATGTTTAGTATTATTTTTTTTTCTCAATGAGAAGAATCTTACATAGTATTCAATTATAGATTATGTAACTGTTGGCTACAATGGAGCAATTTAGTCTATCCTTCTACAGTGCATACCCCTCCTCTTCTTCTGTACTTTTTCTTTTCAACTTTTTCTTTCTTCTATCCTCCTCTATCACCAAAGTTCCTCTTCTGCATCTCCTTCAGCTCTTTACATTTTCGATTATTTTCTACAGTGATTTGCTATTTCAGCCAGATTCTTTTTAAAAGTCTGGCTTCCCAAATAAGGGAGTAGCAGGGCCCTGAAAAGTAATTTGGATATGCAAAAAGGGCAGGTATTTTCCTTGGCATGCATCTTTCCTCCTACACACTCTATATAAATTTCCATTTTAAGTTATAATTTTAAAATGCACAGTTGTTTATATTTTGGAAAGAAATGAAACCATGTAATAGAACTGGATTTTGTTATATTGTTGAGTGCAAATTGTATTTGAATTTCCTCAGCGTCCTTCAAAGCATTTATTGTGGTTGCCTTGAAACCACAAATTCACTTATTCTAGGTCTTTTGCTTACATGTTTATGTACAAATTAAAAAATAATAATGCAACAGCTTATTACAATCCACTGCTTGCAGTGTACTACAGCAAACCTCTATGTAACTTCTTAAGGGCATAATTACCTGTAAAACATTTCTTAGCAGATATATTATGCTCTTATCTTGGATGCTTTAATAAAACAAGTAATTATGAAGCTTGAGGCATTATTTCACAGATTTTGCATATTCTAAGAAAACATTTGTCAATTAAGAATCTCGACACTAATGCAAGATTAATGTAGATGTACATGATAAGAGTAAAATTTAGAACCTCTAGCCCTCCAGGGCTTTCACTTTCTTATAAATCTCATAAAATTAAATGTGCTTATAGTTACAATGTATACATTTATATTTCTGCAATGATGTTTCTTTGTATTACAATCCAAACAACAAATTTGCAAAGAAAGATCCATATCCTCCTCCATCTCTATATATACTTAAATATGCTAAAATATATATTGTTTTGACCCATAATATTAACAACAAAACCACTTTGGTAGAATTCAAGTCTGATCAATTTTTCAGTCCACTTGAAGACAAGGAATTATAGTATTATATTTGAAGGCAGCAAATATTCAGTGCCTATGACATTTATACTGGTGGTTCTTTCTATCTCTCATTTAGTTTTTAAATAGGACAAAGTATCTATTTCTGACTTACCAAGATTCTTCTGCAACTTTGCTCTAACTACCTTTCAGCCAAATTAAATGCTCTTTTGTCTATCAGTCTCTACACTGCATTATATTATAAAGTTCTCGCTTCTAATTGCAAGTAAATAAATCCAATTATTGTTAGGTTATTTATTTAATTAATTAAATTTATATAGCTGTCCATCTCACCAAAGCAACTCTGGATGGTGCACAACAATCATAGCAACAGATATATACAACAATTAAAAACCCATACTAAAATAAATATACAAATTCTAATCACAGCGTTAAAGTAATAACCATCTAACATGTCCTCCCACATTCATTTTTAATCAGTGGTGGAAAAGAAATATCTCGTTCCTATCTACTAAATATGTTGTTCTAATATTGATCAATACTGAAGGAGTGCCATCTCAATCATAATTTATCTGGAAGGGAACTTGGGTCTTCTAGTCCAACTCTCTGCTCAGGCAAGAGACCAGACCCTGTACCATTCCAGTCTTTTTGTTTTTATAATTTAATCTTAGTTCTAGGTTGCCTCTCTCCTTGATTAGTTTCCATCCATTGTTTCTTGTCTCTGTGCTTTGGAAAATAAGTTGAAACCCTCTTCTTTGTGGCAGCCACTCAAATATTGGAATACTGTTATTATGTCACCCGCAATCCTTCTTTTTTCTAGACTGGCCATACCCAATTCCTAGAAGCTTTCTTCATATATTTTTGTCTCTAGGTCTTTAATCATCTTAGCTGTTCTTCTTTGGACCTTTTCCAAAATCTCACCATCTTTTTTTCTGATGTGGTGATCAAAACAGAATGTAATATTCCAGGTGTGGTCTTACTAAGGATTTATAAAGTGGTACTAATACTTCATGTAAATTTGATTTTATATCTCTATTTATACAACCAAAGATTATATTTTTCTTACACTTTCAAGGACCATAATAATGTTTCAGTTGCAAAGAGGAAAGAAAGATAGAATGTCATCTATCTCCTCCTTCCCTTATGTCATAAAAGTAGCCATCATAGCCACATATACTGTAGGTATCTGCAAGCTTGCAAAATTTTAAATTCTTAGGAAGCCTATAAACAGCATTTGACAACATGAATGGAATTAACCAAACCTCATTTTTTCTGTGCAATTTTTCATAATTTAATTCAGGTACAGGACTTCAGAACAAATATCAAAATAACAGATCAAAATAACAAAATAATATATAATGGGCAGGGAAGTATTTAGTACCAATTCAATTTTCATTGCATAAATACATTTGTTATTTTAAAAGTATTTCCAACAGAAGAGTAGCATTGAGTAAGTTACTAGGCAATGAAATGTCTCCAAACACCCAAACTCAGAGAGCACCAAAGACTCCACAGTAAAAGATAGTTATGATTAACTACTAAAGCAGTAGTTGTGATTGCAGTAGTAGTAACAGTTGCAATTTGCAAAAAAACATCCTGAAAGTAGTAGAAGCAAGAAAACTTATAAAAATGAATTGCTACAAAAAGTATTTTAAAAATTGTAGAAATAAACCAAGTACATGATCAATATAAAAAAAAACCCGAAAGATGAGAAATTGGAAATATTTATAGCTTGGCACCATCAAGAAAGGAAAGTGAACATTAATTTTTGCAATTATACGTAAGAATTGCAAATTGCAAAACTGATGGATATAACAAAATTGCTCAAACTAAAAAATAATGTAATGACACAGTAGCCAATTTGATCCATAGATATCTGTGCAGAATTATAACCTTTGGACTGCACTCAAATTTGATACAATCGAAAGACTGAAAGTATTGAAAAATAATGTTAAAATGTTATATACTTTTTGCATTCAGACTGATCACTATGAAAAATGTTTTGCAAATGGATATCTATAGTTATTGGTGCATTAGTTGAACTAATATTTTAGCAAATCAATTGTGAATTTGTGGCCACCTTGCTGGGCACATGTTACATCTCCCAATTTCATATTGTCAGTAACAAGAAGAAAACTGCATTACAAAGTCATGGATACTTTGATAAAATAGAAATTTAAATAAAAAGTGTGCATACACACAACAGTATCAATCTAGTTTCTGGTTGGAATTCAGTGCTGTGTTTTCACTAATGGAACTTCCATGTCAGTGAAAATAGAAGGGAATGATTGCCATTCCCTTTTTAACTCCTTACATATCTTTAAAATCTACTCCTGAAGATGCAGAGGCCTTCAAAGCAGGAAGGATTTGTTTTTTATTTGGTGAAGAGCAAAAAGGTTCAGAGAGGAGAGAAGTAATAAGCAATTGAACATTTAATTCTAATTTGAGTAATTTTTAGATTCCGAATCTTACTAAGGGTAATTTTCATCCTAGCAAGTTTAGTTGCTCATTAAAATATATACCTGTAGATCAAACCTACTGAAGTTTTAAAAATACATTACACAGCATAGAATAATAATAAAAAACATACATGCCTGATATACAACATATACCTAGAAAGATGATCAGGTTCAAAGGCTTTTAATTGGCATAGTAATGGTGCAAAAGTTTTGTTACATTTCTCGAGACTTCCTAATCTTAGATAATTAATAGATGTTATAAGATTGTATTCTATAGTTTGTAGTTACAGGTGAGATTAACTTTGTGCTCCAAAAATGATAGAGTATCACATAAAAAAATATTTGATACAGAGGATTTTAAAGGTCAATATTCAATTGAAGTCAGACATTTTCCTTTTAGGATTAATGGATAAACATCTAGGAAAAAAGTCATGAAAATATATTTCAATATATTTCAGTATATATATACATATATTCAGTGCAGCAACAGATGGAAAGATTCAACACTATTCACTATGGAGAAATTGGTTGAAGATGACAGAGTAGCTTGAAATAAATTGACTTCTTTAATTAGAAAAATACATTATCTATATTTATTGATGACTGCAAGCCTCTCATGGACTTTTGCATAAAAATGAAAAAAATGATCTTCAGATTTATGGTTTTGATGATTAGACTCAGTAAATTAGAGAACTGAGGGTAATATGGTATAAATCTAATGAGACAAGTTAAAATGTATTTATAACTGCAATGAAAAAATATTAAAAGTTCTTCCTTTCTTTTCTTTTTCTTCATTTTTTTTCTTTTGTATCCTTTTGCTTTTTGCCTGATTTCTTTCTTTTTTCTTTTTCTTCCTTCATATTAGTTTGTGTTAATTTTGATTCTCTTATTTAAAGAGTTTAATAGAGTCTATACAGGTAGTTCTCAACTTAACAATCACAACTGAGCCCAAAATTTATGTTGCTAAGAAATGTTAATACTTGTTAAGTGAGTTTTGCCCCATTTTATGACTTTACTTGCCGTAATTGTTAATGGTACTTGTTAAGTTAGTAACACAGTTCTAAGGTGAATCTGACTTCCCCATTGACTTTACTTGTCAGAAGGTCACAAAGCGGGATCAGATGACCCCAGGAAATTGCAACTGTCATAAATATGAATCAGTTGCTAAGCATTTGAATTTTGATCACAACCCTGGGAATGCTGCAATGATCATAAGTATGACATATGGTCATACGTCTCTTTTTCAGTGTCATTGTAACTTTGGACTATAACTAAACAAACAATTGTAAGTGAAGGACTACCTTTATGCAGTGTATGTATGCATGTGTGTGTATGTGTGTGTGTGTGTGTGTGTGTGTGTGTATTTGCTTTGCAGGCACCATCCAATCATATCATGGATACTGTAATGGGCAGAAAGAACAACTTTGAGGAACAGGAGGTCAATGGATAGATAAAAGAAATGTAAATACAAGCAGAAATATATTTTGAAAAAAAAAATGTTTCAGATATAATCCTCCTTAGGGAGGGAGGAAATATATTTAAACTTTCAAGATTCTGTTTTGGTCACTTTATAATAAAAGCAGTATTAACATTCATAACTTTGGTTTATGACTAACCTGGTCTACCTTGAAGGGCTGAGAGATACAAACTGGGGGATGAGTTCACAATAAACAAGTCTGGGCTTTCATAATTTGTTTCTTCCAAGAAGACTGGCATCTGTCAAAGTTAGTTGAGTTGGTGATTCACTTCTGCAATTTTTTTTCAGCCAATTCTTCAACATAATTAAACCTTGACTGAGTTACAGCCAGGTACTAGCCAGAAAGCACATTATCAAAATAACTCCTTATCAGGATCCCAGAAATTTAGATTGTGCAGCTTCTAGCTAAGGCACAGAATGGTGTATTGGTGCATTGATCAATGAAACACATTGAATTTTGATTTTTAAAAGTTTAATTGCTGCAGAAACATAGTTAAAAGCCCTGGTGTTGCAGTGGTTAGAATGCAATATTTCAGGCTAACTCTTCTCACAGCCCTGGAGTTCAATCTTGATGGATCAAAACTGATTTCATCTTCAATCCTTCCAAAGTTGGAGGAAATATGTAAAGTGCCCAGAGAGTGCTGTAAAGCATTGTGGAATATAAGTCTAAATGTTATTGCTATTTGCTATCCTTATGGGATAAATATTTATTAATTGCATTAGTGGATGTTGAAATGTTTGAAGAGGAAAACTTCCAAAAAGAAAGCAATGGAGTTAGAATGAATGCCAATATATCTGTAAAACTTTTAGCTTGTATTTATTAGTGTGATGGTAATGATGCAGGACGTTAGTGTTATCTGTATAGACTAGAATAGAATTCTTTATTGGCCAAGTGTGATTGGACACACAAGGAATTTGTCTTCGGTGCATATCCTCCCAGTGTACATTAAAGGAAAAAGTACATTCATCAGGAATCATAAGATACAACACTTAATGATAGTCGTGGAGTACAAATAAGCAATCATCATACTAGGAGACAATATCATACTAGGAGACAATAATCGATATAAATTGTAAGGATACAAGCAACAAGTTATAGTCATAGTGGGGTGGGTGGGGATGGAATAATGAGAATAATAGTAACACAGACTTAATAAATAGTTAGGCTGTGTTGAGGGAATTATTTGTTTAGTAGAGTGATAGTGTTTGGGAAAAATCTGTTCTTGTGTCTAGTTGTTCTTGTGTGCAGTGCCCTATAGCATCATTTTGAGGGTAGGAGTTGAAACAATTTAGGTCCAGGATGTGACTGGTCCTTAAATATTTTCCCAGCCCTCTTTTTGACTCATGCAGTATACAGGTGCTTGATGGAAGGCAGCCAGGTAGTAATTGTTTTTTCTGCAGTTCTGATTATCCTCTGCAGTATGTGTCTGTCTTGTTGGGTTGCAGAACCAAACCAGACAGTTATAGAGGTGCAGATGACAGACTCGATGATTCCTCTGTAGAACTGGATCAGCAGCTCCTTGGGCAGTTTAAACTTTCTGAGTTGGCTCAGAAAGAACATTCTTTATTGTGCTTTTTTGATGATGTTTTTAATATTAGGTGTCCATTTTAGGTCTTGTGATATGATAGAACCTAGAAATTTGAAGGATTCTACTGTCAATACTGTGTTGTCTAGTATTGTAAGAGGTGATAGTATGGGAGGGTTTCTCCTAAAGTCTACCACCATTTATACGGTTTTTAGTGTGTTCAGTTCCAGATTGTTCCGGTTGCACCACTAGGCTAGTTGTTCAACCTCCCGTCTGTATGTGGATTCATCGTTCCCTCGAATTAGACCAATCATTGTTGTATCATCTGCAAACTTCAGTACAGATGGATCTTTTGAGGTGCAGTTATTGGTATATAGAGAGAAGAGATGGAGAGAGCACACAGCCTTAGAGGGGCCCTGTGCTAATTGTACATGTATCTGATGTGATTCTGCTTAGCTTACACCTGCTGCTTCCTGTTTGTTAGGAAGCTTATGATCCACTTACAGGTGTTCAGGTACAGATAGCTAGTTTAGTTTCATTAGAAGAATATCTGGAATGATGGTGTTGAATGCTGAACTAAAGTATACAAAGAGGACTCTTGCGTAGGTCTTTGGGGATTCAAGATATTGTAAAATGCAGTGTAGAGCCATGTTACCAGCATCATCTGTTGATCTATTTGCTTGGTATGCAAACTACAAAGGGTCTAACAGCAGACATGTGATGGTTTTCAGGTGGGACAGCACTAACCTTTCAAATGTTTTTTATAATTACAGATGTTAGAGCAACTGATCTGTAGTCATTCAGTTCCTTGATGGAAGGCTTCTTTGGCACTGGGATGATAATAGAGTGTTTAAAGCAAGAAGAAACATGGCACATCTCACAGTGATTTGTTGAAGATCTGGGTGAAGATGGGGGCCAGTTGGTCGGCACAGACTTTAAGCAAGAAGGAGTCACCTTGTCTGTGCCTAGTACTTTTCCTGGCTTTTGTCTGTGAAACAGATCTAGCATTTCCTTTCCTGTGATCATCAGAGGTTGTGAGCCGAGTAGTATGGGGTCAGTTGAAGGAGGCTTGACTGTTAATGGTGTGTCTGAGATGGGGGTTGTGAAGATAGGTGGCTGGGGTTTCCTCTAACCTGAAGTAAAACATATTCAGGTCATCTGCTAGTTGTTAATTTCCTTCAGCCTGGGAAGGAGGTTTGCCATAACTGGGTATTTTTAAGAGTTTTCCACATGCTTGCTGGTTTGTTTGTTGAGAACTGATTCCTTAGCTTTTCAGAGTAGCTTTTTTTGCTGCTCTGATCTCCCTTATTAATATGTTTCTGGCCTGATTGGACAGCATTCTGTCACCTTTTCTGTAGGCTTCC
>JANHFJ010198056.1:0-11690 GCA_032468195.1 Cerberus rynchops
GGTCCATAGAAGTCAATTTGTGACTGAAATTGTGAGAATTTGTAGCTGAAACAACTGAATCAGGTAGAGCATTCCAGACTTTGACAACTCTGTTACAGAAATCATATTTTTACAATCAAGTCTAGTGATTTACATTGAGTTTAAAGTGGTTGTTAGAGCACATATTATTGCGATTAAAATAAAAAGTCATTTACAGGTAAAACATTTACTATATATAATTTTGTATGCAATACCTATGCAATATCTATCTGTCTCTACCTCAGAGTGAAAAGCTGCATTTTAGTTGTTGGTTATTTATTTATTTATTAAATTTCTAACAAATTTGGGAACCGCAAAGATAGAAAAAATGTTGTAATGTTTTTAATATAGTTTGCCCTCTATGAGTATCTCATTCAGAATCTGATAGATAGATATATTACAGGACAGGACTCCAGGACCAAATAATTCCCCCTCTCTTTATATAGAGAAGTGTAAAGTTGTGGTCATATTATTCTGAATGTAAATACTGGAATATTTGTGCTTATTTTGTGACAGAGAGGTATGAAAGAACATGCCAAGATCTTTATAAATAACTATCCAGTGCTATTCCTATTAACTTATCAGGTGTATGTCTTTGAATGTTATTTTGCAAAACAGATCACCCTGATTTTCTGGAAGTTAACAATTAGCTTTTCATCTTTGCCAAAGATAGGTGGAAACTTCAGTGTCCTTATCATGTGCCCTTATACAAAATTCTGCAATGTCAGTGTGTAGTATAATTGGAATTGTTCTACTGCCAGAAAAGGATAAGGACTTGGATCAGGAAATGTTTTCACAATTAAGTAAATATATAAATTGAAAGAAGATAGGCTAAAGATATTCCAACCTTACCATTAGGGTTGGTGATATAGTCCACCCCTATAGTTTTAGGAGTATACCTAAAACTAAAATAGTATTTAACTTTTTGGTAAACATTAACAGCTTCTTATCTGTCTGGGCCAAGTTTGTCTGTCTATAGATTTTAGATTAAAAATCAACTATACAAAAGTCATATAGAAAATTCCTCTGGGAATCACTATGCTTTTTTTCTGCCAGATGATAAAGAACAAAACATTGGTCTAAGCCTGCTCTATACAGATTCAAGAGGGTAAAAGTAAATATTTTTTGCATATAATCAATCAATTGTGCCTAAGAATAATACTAAAGGCTTACTATCTTCAGTCTTATAAAATAGACTGGAAATTATGTGTCTCCTTTCCTCAGGGTGATAGGCTTCACTACTGATACCTCCCCCCCAAAAAGGGCTGCCAAAATATTCAGATGTGTTTCTGTTAATGCTAGAAAAATGACCTGGCTTTTAATTTAGAGCAGTAGCTATGTGATCTGGAGTTGGTGGATATTGTCATCTATCTGTTGTCATGAATTGTTCATTACTGGTAATGTTGGAGTTTACCACAGCATACATCCTTCCACAGGAAAGCAGGGCCTACTCAGTTTGCCTGACCCAGAAACCTAATGGGTTCCTTTGGATTTTAGAGGGAGCTTAAGGTTTTCCTAAGATTGTGATAACAAGGTTTAACTAAGTTCTTGGCACTGCTTGGAATGAGGCAATGGCAGATGCTCTCTATGCATAGATCACAAATTTCATAGGCAGATGAAATGATAGAAGAGACTGATAGCTCATCACTAATGGAGAAGTAGGAATGAATGTGACCAGATGCAAGTGACAGCCTTCATTACAGTGTTTTCTTCTGAAGTTATGACAATAAGGCTGGTAAAAAAGGCTTGTATCTCTGCCTTTATTAATTTCTCCAAGTGTTGGCGAACAGTCATATTCAGAACAAGACAGTCTCTTCTGGGTCAGGAAGGACTGGTAAAGGGACTTGTAAGGGTTGCTGTAAGGACTGTTACGGACACTTGGCTAGTAAAATCACTCAACTTCCTGCAAATTGCATTCCAGTTGAGCAGGTCTTCTGGAAATAACAGGCACACTATTATGATGTTATGTGGGAGGAATTCAAACATGTTAGTCTCAAGGAAGTGGACATAATTCTCAAAGCTGTAGGCGCAGCCATGTATGTATTAGATCCATAACCTTCTGGTTTTGTTAAAATCACCAGAGAGAGGGATTTCGGTGCACCCATGCAGTGGTAAATGCATCTTTGAGAGACACCATCTTTGAATTTAGCTAATATGGACAACTTTATCCAGTTTCCAACTTTCCCCTTTTAGCTTGTTGATAATCTGTAGTGACTTTGAGGTAGGAATTGTGCTCCATCGTGCTCTCCTTGATCACTCAGTGGCCTTCGGTATCATTGACTGTGGTATTCTTTTGGATAAACTATGGGGTTGGCAGTGGGACATACCAGTCTTCTTCCTCCAAGGCCAGTTCCAGTTGATGTTAGTGAAAGGGAATGGCGAAATCCTAGACTCTGCTTTTCAGTATGTCTCAGGGTTCTATCTTTCCTCCTTTTCTAGAAGCTATTGGGCAGATTTCTAACAATACATAGTGAGGTATAATCAATATGTAGATAATGTCAAGTGATCTTCATCCAAGTGAAGGTCTGTTCTCAATATCTGGAGGCTATAGATGAGGAAAAATAAGTTGCAGCTCAACCTTGCCAAGACTGAAGGCGTCAGGGTCAGGTCAGCTTCAGAGTTGACAGAAGGATTATGAGATTTGAGCCCTCCAGATCCAAGACTTGGAAATTTCCCTCTTTAGTTCTGGATGGAATTGCATTATCCAATACAGACTTGGTGCACAATCTGGAACTACTCCTGAATGTACCTTAAAGAACAGGAGCCTTTGTTTAATTACATGGGGGATGGGGAATAGAACAGGAACAAGAACAAGAACAGAACAGAATAGAATTCTTTATTGGACAAGTATGATTGGACACACAAGGAATTTGTCTCAGGTGAATAAGCTGACATTGTACATATAAACAGCAAATAATCAGTCATAGGTCATAAATCATAGTTACAATCATTAATCAGTTACAAACAAACAATAAGTGGTAAGAAACCAATAGGAGAAGATAGTAGAGAAAATGAGAAAAGATGAGAAATGAGACAGTGCTGTGGGAATTAAGTGTACAGCAGTGTGATAGCACTGGGGGGTGGGGGTGGGGGGATATATTTATGTCTATTTGTTATTGCATGCAATGCTCTATAGCAGCATCCTGAGGGGAGAAGTTGAAATAGATTATGTACAGGTTGTGAGGAGTCTGTAGGTATTTTCTCAGTCCTCTTTCTGGTTTCTGCAATATACAGATCATCAATGGAAGACAGGCTATTTTTTTGCACTCCTAACTATACGTTGAAGTCTGTACCTGCCCTATTTGGTTGCTGTGCCAAACCAGACAGTTATTCAGCTACAAATGACAGACCCAATAATTCCTCTATAGAATCAGCAGATCCTTGGGCAATCAGAGCTTTCTGACTTGACACAGGAATAATATTCTTCTTGTGCCTTTTTAATGATTGTTCTAATGTTAGGTGTCCATTTCAAGTCCTTGGAAATAATGCATCAATTTTGCCAATCCCTGGAGCAGGAGACCCTGTTCATGATCACTATCATCTTATTTGCCTCCTGATGGGACTACTGCAACATGGTTTACAGGAGTCACCCTTGGGGACTTCAGTTGGTCCATAATGCAATGGCATGTACAATATGACTGTATTTCATTTTGCCCATGCAACACTGCTACTTCACGAGCTGAACTATTTCCAATTGACTTACATGTGGATTCTGAATGCTGGTTATCACATTTAAAGCCCTACATGGCATGGGGTAGCGGTAGTTGATAAATAAGATCCTTTACTTCTGCTTTAAATACACATGGTCAAATGGGCATTTGGCATCTGTCTACTGGTTTACCATGAAAACCTGTTATAGGAATAGTTTGGAATAGATTTTCTAGGGTTTGTAAAAAAAATTACAGAAAAACCTGACCACTTGATATAAAGAAAATGTTTATAACAGTACAAAAAGCTATGCGATTTTTTAAAAGACAATATGGAAATACAATATGAACTTGTCATTTCTCTTTCATTGTAAAAAAATGTTGAAGTGTTTATAGCTTTTTAATGCTTGGAGAGAATGGAGATTAACAGGTAAATTGATATGAAATAATGTAGGAGCTGTCGTAAAGGACCTTTTGCTTCTTCTATCAAACCTGAGCCTTATTCTACTGTATGAATGACTGGGGTCTATTGAGAATTTCTGAGCAGATAATTTTAAAGTGAATAGATTATGACTTGACAGTGTGCCAGTATTGGCTTGGCCAATGCTGATGAGCAAATTTGAGAATGAAAGTGCAGAAAGGTTTAACATCAGGAGTATCTTTCATTCTGCCAGGTTTTGTCAATTTTAGTATGAACATGATTTTGCTCAAATTATCTAAATGGGCATGGGCACTATTCTGAGAGAATCACCCGCTCTTTTATATTAAAATGGAAACTTAAGGGGAAAGATAATGTTACTGTTTATAGAGTCATAAAGTCCCCTGGTGTTTCTAGATTATGGCCATGTTTTGCTGACTATGTTCTGATAGTGTGTTTCACAAAATAGGCTTAGGTGGTTGTTTTGTTTTGTTTTGTTTTGTTTTGTTTTGTTTTGTTTTGTAAAAATACTTCTTTTAGTGAGCCAGTCTTGGGTCTGAATAACAGTACTACGTTGGAAATTATTCATTGTTTGGGACCAATTTCATAACTAATTGGGTGACAAATAATGTGGCTTCCATCACCAAGAAGCAGCCTCTGCTTACAGACAAGGCAATTTTAAGCAGAATATTTCCAGAGGAGTTACCACATTTATTAATAATTTTATACAACCTGAAAGATTAACAGATTTAATATCTCAAATGTTTGTAAATTAGGTCCATTTGGGGTAGGTGACAATAAAAGACTTTAATTCTAAATCAGTATGTTCTTGGTGTAGTTAAGTACTGCAGCTAAGAATGATAGTTCATATGCTGACGAGAGAAAACAAGAGATAAATACCTGGGTGCTTGCTTTTTTTTTGACAGGATTGAAAGGTCAATTTTTCCTTAAAGCAACTGACATTCTGTTTGCTATATCCATAGATGGTGAGTATATAGATTAGCTTGAAAGCATGCTCATAGTTCAAACAGACAGACACAACTACACATCTCAAATGGAGCTCTTCAGTGCTAGCTTTTCTGATCTTGAGATATAGTATCTGAATTATGATAATATCTTCAGCATTGCATCTGTGTTTGTCTATGTAGATAATTTCTACATATATAGATAAACTCCTTTTTAATAGTCAGGAATTATTATAAACATTTTGGTTGTAGGGCTTTTTCAGAAATTAAGAAAAGTTAACATGTAATTTACTAAATGTAACACAATTCTAGCATTCCTTCCTAGAGTTAGCAAAGGAATGATAGAGATGTCTGAAGCTTAATAAGTCTGTATACGCCTAGTTGTGTTAATATAGTGTTTTGGGAGAAGCTTTTAATTCACAAAAAAAATTGAATAAGCAACTAATATTTTGCAAATCACCGCATTTAGCATTCTCTTTCTTTCTATCTGTGCCTCCAGAGAGCTGCAGTTCAATCTTATTCTTTTAAAATGTCCTATGATAAAAAAAGGAAGCTGGGGCAATAGAGTACTGTAGAAAGCAGGTGGCTGGGGAACAAAACTAATATACCATATTTTTTGCTCCATAAGATGCATTCCCCCCCCCAAAGTGGGTGGAAATGTCTGGGAGTCTTATGGAGTGAGTATTGTGTCACAGACCAGGCTGGGGGTTTGTAATATCTGGGTGGAGGTGGTTGGTGCAGCAGAGATGATAGGCAGCAGTAGTGAACAGAAGCAGTGATTCCTGCTGCCTGGAACAGCTGATCTGGCCACCGCCATTGCTGCCTCCTCCATGTCTGTTGCCTCCTCTGAGGAACGCTGGAACTTTTGCTGCCAAGCAGCTAATCAGCGGTTGGATCAATTTTCCGGAATACTGCTGAACAGCTATTCCAGGTGGCGAAGATCGCTGCCACCGTTTGCCGCTGCTGCCTGTCACCACTGCCACATCAATGCTGGAGCCTTTGCCATCAAGCAACTGCTCAGCCCCCCACTGATCGGCTGGGCTATAGGAGACCGGGATCCAGCTGTCGCTCAGCTGAACCATGGTGGGCACAATGGAGCGGAGCTCTGACGAGCCACGTGCTGGGGCTGGGATAACATGCTGAAGCTGGCCAAGGCTGTTTGTGGTTTGCTGTAAGAACACTAGTTAGATATTTTTTCCCCCTTGCTTTGGTCTAAACCTAGGTGCATCTTATGGTCAGGAGCATTTTATGGAGCAAAAAATAGAGTACCTTCCAATGATAAGGCAATCATTCTGTGAGAACACCTACAATATACTCTAAAAATTTCAAATGTATATTCTAATTTTATTTAAAAAGTACAATTACAAAGATAAAAGAATAAAAATAGAAAATGCAGAGAAGAACAAAATAGAAAAATGGAAAAGAAAGAAAAAATAAGAATAAAAATATATAAATTATTTCCGCCTTCACCACAACCAATTAAACTATTTTAGTAAAGCTGTAATGGCCGCTCCAGCAGCAACCGCCAATCTTTTTTAAATGATTTAAATAATAATCCTAGGACTCAGAAGTTCCGGCTTGTTAAAGTTAGAAAATAAATTATGTGATGATCCTAAATAAATTCACGGTTGATTGAAGCTTTCTTCGTCGAATGTATGAGAAGACACTTTCTGTCAGTCAGACCTAGATTTTGACTGAGTAGAAAAGCACAGGGAAGGAGCCTGGCCCTTTTATACTCCTTCAACTCAGTCACAAGATCTAGGAATGACAGACAAACCCATCCTGTGGATTATCTCTCTACACGATGAGAAGGAGCATATCAGGTAAGTCCAATGCCCCTTTCCTCTTAAAATACAAGAAATGATCTTTCTTCCCATATCTCATCTGTTTACAAACACATCATTAAAGCCTTTTTGTTCAGTTCTGGTCCACACCTTCATTAAGGATTAGCAGATACCAAATACATTATCTTAATCTTGCTCAAATAAACCAACTTTATATTCCTTCCTTTAATTTTTAACAGTCTTTCATCCTTTCAAATAATATTCTAAAATTTGATTTCTTTTCATTTTATTTTGTCCTTTCTTACAAAATTCTTCAAAACTTTAACAACTCCTTTTGTAAATCCAATGTAAGAGAGTTATCCTTCTCAGTTTTTTGGTTGTTGGTTTGTATGTTCCTTTTAATTATGAAGACCTCAGCTGGTTTCATTTGCATGTCCACTGCAGCATTTTTAAATCCATTTACAGATCAATCTCGGTCTTCTCTGGTAAAACTTGTTCATCTTCCATAGCATATTTTAAACACAGTCCTTCTATAGAGGCAGACACTCTTAAAATTAACTTCTGATTCCATTGTTCAAAATTATCTTCTAGTATGTTAAAGTATTTCGCTCCGTTATATATAGTAAGTCAAATCCAAGTGTTTTTCTTATTTAATTGCAATCTTTAGTTCATTCTGATTCCTTCTACTACTGTTGAACTGTCAAAGTCTCATCCTACAATATTTTAAAGAGAATTTAGAACAAAAGCATTTTCCCATGAGAAAAAATCTTATAATTAATACAAAATTTTATTTCTAGACCATCTGGGCTGTTAGTTTGTTAAAACTTTCCAAAATCAAAGTTCTAACCATCCTTTTGCTTTTTATTTTAAAAGAAAAAAAATTAAATTCTTCAACATGTATTTAAATTATTTTGCTAAGGATTGAAGGAAACTTGCCCGGTTCTGTAAAACTTGTCAATCCAAAGTTTCCTCATATCTGAAAAATGAATAGGCAATCACTGAAAATGATTACAAAGGGAAGTATGTAAACCCAGTGTCAGTTTGGGGGTGGGGGGTGGGGTTGGATAACTATTCTCTCATCTCCCAGATCCTAAACCTGCTGGTAATTCCTTTGTTGCAGTCTCCTTGTGAGAAGCAACTACCTGGAGCACTTCTGGGCTATTTCAAGTAGTGTCTAGAGTTAAGAGCTGATCTAGTCACCAGTCTTCATTCTGCTGAGGCTGTCAGCTTTACTTTTAGTAGATCCATCTTAACTTCACCATTTCTTCCCCTAAAGTCTAATTTCCAAATGTATATTCTAGTTTATCCTGACTACTGAAGAGAAAGAGAGTGTGTGTTTACATGTACATAAAAATACATACATATTTTTATTTGGGCTGGTTTTTATTACTTAAGCTAGTAGATACTATATAGATGAAGTGATATGTAATCTAACAAAGTTGATGTTGAAATGGCTCCCTAAAATTAATGAGAGATACATCCATATGAACTATGAGTGCATGCTAAATCTCCTTTGCTTTAAAAAAAAAAAGTCTATTCCCTTGGTCTAGAAGCCATAATTGAAGCAAACTAAACATATTTCTAGACCATTCTGCCCAGCCCACACCCTCCAGAGTTTTTTTTTAAGAGCCTGAAGACCTAGCTTTGCCAGTTGGCATGGGGACTGAATGGGGAATACTACACTGGAGATGACTAATAAAAGACCCCCCTCACCCACGCAGTTTGCTCCTCCCCCAGCTATCTTTTAATCATATTGCTGTAATTTCATTCTTAATTTTTATTTCTTGTTTTACTATTGTTAAGTGTACATTTTTATAATTTTATGTTTTTATTGCTGCAAACTACCTAGAGTAGCCCCAAAATAAGATGGACAGCACATAAATTCAATAAATAATAATAATTTCTGATTGCAGAATTAGGCAATATACAAACTTCTTTAGTTGCGCTCACTAAGAACGATTATGCAAGGTCACAGATGCTGTTTTTTCTTTTTAATTGTAAGTGGGAATGTGTGCATATCAATACAGAAAATGTAATTGTTTTACTCTAGTATATTGATAGACCAGTGCAAATGAATTGTATCTCATTGCTCTAATTTTCAGAAAAAGGAATTGTTAATATTTTAGTTCACCAATTTCCAAAAGGCTGAAGCAAAAATATGAGAAATTGCCTCTGCCTCTCCCATATATCTCCTAAGTTATCTATCATCCAGAGAAGTGTGGGAGAATCAATTTTAACTAATATGCAAGGTGTGGTTTGTAAGGTAAATCAAGATTTGTGAGGTTTTGGCAATGGTATTTTGTTGATTCCCCATCCTTCCATGAAGTCACAAGGGCCTTGCAATGATGAAATACATATACATTAAATCTCCATCTAACCTTTCTCCCATTGTTTTTTATTTTAGAATCATTTTTTTTATCTTTGTCTTTTCAAAATTTTATTTTGCCCATTTGCTTTTGCTGTACCATAACTTCCTTTAATCTTCTGGTAATCTTTTCATAATACATTATTTCATATAATTTATGTCTGTAGGTCTTTCACCTGCTACAATCCTTTTGTCCAGGACTATAGTAGCTTTCCCAATAGCATTGAGAGGTTTTTGCCTGCTCTTTGACATTATCAGAGCTTCCAGCCTTTACAAGATGGAGCTTGTCAGAACTATGATGTCTTCATACTCATGTTTATTCTATAAACATGAAAACCAGGTTTATGCTAGATCAGAATAATATGTTTAGGTTAATTTAAGGAATTTAAGATGCAGCCATGATAAATGACCTGTGTTCTTTATTCCTGTTATTTGCTTGAAAGCCAAAAGCAAGGAATTAAATCATTGTAACATTGTATTTTCATAATCATTACCAATAGTTAATTAAACTATATTAATTAGGAAGAATTATGTTATTTAGTAGTTATTAAGATACTTTTTAGATAATTGAGTTTTTCTATCTTAAATTTAGTGTCTGATATTTTCATGCACTGAATATTTTGGGAATTTAAGATCAATGACAGTTGAAAAGATGTTGGTAAATTGTGATTGCCTGACTTCTAGGTATAGAATCGAAAAAGCTGTCATAGAATGTTCATAAATACATTGGTATTTATGAATCTGAATTGCATTTTGAATTATTTGAAAATATTTCCAAATTTGGAAAATTCTTAGTAACATACACATAAAGAATAACATAAAAAACAGAGAATTTCAGAATGTGAGGGTATTCATTTTGAAAAAACAATTTTAAACCTTAAATGTATGAAAATTGCCCTCAAACTCATGTGAAACCAGTAAAAAAACATAAGAGACAAACTTAGTTTACACATAGTAGTAAATATGTTGTTTATCTGCAAAAGATTGAGATGAAACAGATGAACAAGCTAAGAAAGAATTTTTTATTAAATATTTTGAGAAAGAAACCATATAAATTATATAATCAAGGAAAATATAAATAATAAAAATAGGTAAATAAAGCATTTACAAATATGATAAAGCTGTGATTTTCCATATTCATAAGAAATTTATTTAATGATTATTAAATTATTAATCCTCAAAAATCACTGTAGCTGAAGAACACAAATATTAGGAATACCAAGCAATTCAGTATACATCATAGAATAAAACTATGAGATTATGAATTATGATAATTTTTAAAGAAAAATTCAAAAGCAAAACATTTAAATATTCTTGTAAACTAGTGGCAAGAGCTGTACAGCCCCCTGTTGGTTGATCAGATGGGGGGGAGGGGGAAATAAGCATAAACTGAGCAATGTGCAAACATATGAGCTAATTCATAATACACAGTCTTCATGCCAATAATTGTTGTGTTTCTAATTAAGGTTGATTCTAGCCAAATAATTTAGAAAGAACAGTATTAAAAAGTTAAATTTAACTAAATAAAAGCACTTTATAAATTATCTAGGAATGGTGTTTGCCCTGTTCTTGAAGAATCAAGTGCTTGACTTGCAAAAATCTTTCTCCACTCAACCAGGAGGTGAAACAGAACCAAGATCTTTTAATAGTCCCATGGTTTTGCGACTAAGAGCTGGGGTTGCAGATATTCCAAATGCAAAAGGACTTTTTTCCGTTTATTCTTCTGGATCCACAACCCTGTAGACTTCAAAAATATTGCCATGGGTTTTGTCCAATGGGTTTTCCTTAGTTGCTGGGGATAAATCCTTCTTTATAGCAATATTCTGGATAGTTTCAGTTTTTTGTTTCATCTAAGCTCCTTTACATTTTTTGTAAAATTTCAACTCTTGGATTCTTTATTTGCAGTGCTGATAGATCTGTGTCAATAATTCTCAAGAGAATTACGCATTAAAAATGAATCCTGTTCTTTAATCCGTTTTGCATCTTCTGCACCAGCTCAAAACACTTACTAGGGCTACTATATTTAGTCTGCAGAAATCTGAAGGACCTGGCAAAAGAGACTTGGGAAGGGGTGCGTTTTTGGGGGTTTTTTTGGAGTGGTCTTTTGCTATTTGTTGGTTATCCGGATTTCAGCAGCCAGAAATGATAGCCTAATATAATACAACCTAGATCGATGCAAATGCTACGGGTTCAGATAATCAGTTTGTGATTATCACGTATCTTTAAGGCTGTTTGTGTCTGAGTAGCGCAGAATCCGCCAGGCACCGATCTCGAGCCTTAAATTTGCGGATTTTCCACAGCCCCCAGTTAAAGGGAGTTCTCCGAGGCGCCCATTGAGAAGAACTGACTATTGCAGTTTCAGATTATCAGAGAAAATAATTTTTACCGATCAGAGAATTAGGTATTTTGAGAAATGCACACTCGCTTTTTTTTTTTTTTTTTTAAAAAGCGCTTTGATCTGTTGTTTTTATTGTTTTACACTTTTGGTCTGCC
>JANHFJ010199704.1:0-11676 GCA_032468195.1 Cerberus rynchops
CCGCCGTCTCCATTGCTGCCACCGCCATCGCTGCCGCCGCCGCAGACACCACCGAGAACAGAGGAGGTTCGTGGCACATCTTACCCCGGCGGCAGCAGCAGCTCGAATGAATGGAGCCTGCACCATTCAACACATCCGAGGCACCGCCCTACTTACCTTCAAGACTACGCCTGCGTGATTCAAGATCTCAAACTTTCAGAGCAAGAGGGGAGGGGTGCAATGTTCTGCGCAGGCATGAACGGAGCTTCCATTCCGGTCCACCTGCGTGAACGATTGAACTGACAGCCAATTGGCTGTCAGATGGGCGATTCCCATTGGCTGGTTCGCCCGGCCAATGGGAGATGCAGAAAGTGACACCGCGGCAAATTATAAATGCCGCGGCTGTCTCTTTCTCCTCCAGTTATGACCACGGCAAAGCTCATTGTGAGTTTTGCTCGTGGCTTGGAAATAAAGGGACCCCTTGCGGTCATCCAAAAGGACCTCGCATATGCTGCATTATTTAACTGATTTGGACCGGGTTTTTGACTAAAACATGGCTATCAGTGGTGGTGGAAGTCACAAGAAATCTCACTGTTATAGAGAAAACATGTCAACATATCAACAACAAAACAAATAGAGAAAACAATGGCAAGTCAGTTCTAGTTTATTGCAAGAAAACCACATGGACATCTTCTTATAGTCTTCAAGAATCAATTTCTAAGGCAAAAATGACTTATTTACTTCTGTATTGTCTTACATTGGATATTTGACATTTTTCTATACTCTAATCTTCAATATTATCCCAGGATACTTTTCAGAAGTAAATTAGATTGATAAATGGTAACTGGTAGAAAGTGATCCAGAGAATATTTTGCAACTTAGTGTGGATTTGTACCTGATTCTCCCCTGTCCCAGTCTAATAATTAGCAGAGCTAGTTAGCAGGATTGTCCAAATTATTTTCTTCTATCATCTAAGTTTTTCCATACCTGAGGGTGTACAGTAAGTCCATTTTGGGTTGCTATCATAATTTCTCCTCAAAGAGCACCAGAGCTTTCCATCAGAAGACCCAGCTTTTGTGCAAGCGGAGTAGAATCGTCCCTTGTAGATAAAAGGAAACACACAAGGCCCTTGTGCATTTGCAGCTAGTCCTGGACAGTGATGCAAAAATGAGTAAGAGAATTAGTAATCACTGATTATTGGGTTCAGCGTTTGAGTTAAAGTCTTTTTGGCTTGATTGCAAGTACATCAGAAATTATACTAAAAACAAATCTTTCTACTTGAAAAGGTGAACCACATTACTTAATCTCATGACTATTCAAATTGGAGATACTAATATAATAAATTAGAATTAGACATTTTATGGCCCTCAACCACATTCAGCTCTTCGGCTGTCCCTTCGGGCCTATGTGAGGTCAATTAGAAATGAGTCATCAAATGTAAATACAGGTAGTCCTCGACTTATGACCGATATTGAGCCCAAAATTTGTGTGGTTAGTTAGTTTTGCCCCATTTTACGACCTTTCTTGCCACAGTTGTTAAATGAATCACTACAATTAATAAGTTAGTAACATGGCTGTTAAGAGAATCTGGCTTCGTCATTGACTTTATCAAAATGATGCAAAAGATGATCACATGAACTTGGGACACAGCAATGGTCGTAAGAATGAACTAGTTGCCAAGCATCTGAATTTTGATCACATCATAGGAATGCTACACAGCTTTTTAATGTGAAAAACAGTCATAAGTCACTTTTTGCAGTGCCGTTGTAATTTTGAACAGTCACGATTCAATTCAATTCAATCCTTTATTGTCAATGCACAACATGTGTGCAGGGAAATTGAATGAGCCTCCATTGGTACAATCACACAAAGCACAAAACCACAGAATACATTCAGATACAGAATACATCTAAATGATCAGTTGTAAGTTGAGGACTACCTGTAAGTTCTCTCCAGGGGCTGGGAAAAGAAGCACAGGTTAGGCTCTGTGCAATCACCTCTTATGGCCACAGGAAGGCAAAGAAAGAAAGCATTGTTCTGCATAGTGCTCACCCTTCACCTGGAGCAGCCTGAAGTGGCAGCAATAGTCATCACATGAGGCGACCTGAGCTCAGTCACCCACCACCATATCTTCAAAGCATCGCCTTACAGGCGAATGGGTGGTATGCAGTTAAGAATTATTGATTTGGCCTTCCACAACAGCCTCAGTTCCTCATGTGGCCCTTTGGGAAAATTAATGTTCCACCCTTAATTAAACCATTGTTTGTGTTTTACATTGAACATTATCAGTTCCCATAATTTTATTAATCTATTTCTCAAGATGTAAGGGATTGGATCGAAGGACTTTGGTTAAATCTCCTGCCTCTAAATTACATAGTATCATTTCTCCCTTCCTCCAAAATGTATTCATTTCTGCACCACTCTCAACTTTATTTATCTATTTTTTATCAATTAAAAAGTCTATTTACTTAATTTGTGTACAAGTAACCTAGCTATGCCTATTACACCAAATAAGCTAACATCACACAGTTATCTTACTGGTATCAGTACAATAGCTCCATTGTTCATTCCTATCATAACTTCCAGTTGTTGCGCACCAGAATCTTCCTATTTCTGCATCTTTATTAGTGCAAGTATAATATGTTTGTTTCTTGTACGTAAAGGGGAATGCACATTGTTTTCCACCAGAATTACCACCATATTCTAAGCAAAAGACAAAAAAATAAATTATATTCACATTATGTTAGCAGTGTTCCTTCCATACCATATTATATTAGATTTTACTTTCATATTATTGAGCCCCTTTATCATGCATGTCTTTGAAGAGTCATACATCTAATGAAGCCATGGTGGCACAATGGTTACAATGCAGTATTGGAGACTACTTCTGCTGACTGCCAACTACCAGCAGTTCTGCAGTTCCATTCTCACCAGCTCAAGGTTGACTCTCAGCCTTCCATCTTTCTGAGGTCAGCAAAATGAGGACTCAGATTGTTGGGGGCAATATATTGACTCTGTAAACTGCTTAGACTGAACGGTAAAGGTCTGTGAAGCAGTATATAAGTCTAAGTGCTATTGTTGTTATGTTTCAAGCACAAAAGAAAGTGTACGTTTAAAAATAGCTATCCATTCCCAAAGTTGTCAGGGAGACCTTAGTCTGAAAATTGAATATTGCTTTGGAATAGTCTTATCCTAATGTGGGTTTAGGGCTATGGGAGAAATTTTTCTGCCCACCCAACAAACCAATTTCCTTAGTTTCTAGGAAGGGTAAAAGAGACCATCATAAAACAGAATTTATAAACGAATGGCACTGTTTAAGTAAAAGATTCCTAAGGAGTAAGTTCACATATGATAAATCAAGAAAAGTTATTATGATGTAGTCAAACTACAGGCACTATGATAAAACACATACATTCTTTCATGCTAAGTATATGCTTTGAGACATAGCACTCACTTCCAGGAGTGGGATTAAGTGACTTGTCATCCAAAATTAATCATTTTAGTCTTGTATAATTAAGCTGTACATTGATAGGCAATTACATTGTGGTGGAGCTAGATTAAGTTTACTAAAATGCAGACAAATACCCTATAATGCCTGTTTTAACAGGGCCTAAAAACTTTATAAAAGGAATCAGGATAATTGTTATATTTCCTAACCCTACCAATTAATGTAACCCAGAAATGTAAATATGTCAAACCTTTAGTCGCACAATACTTCCATTGTTTAGATTGATCATAGTTTGCAGTTGTGGCACACCATGGGCGGTTCTGGCTATCAACTTCAGTACAACTATTGTAGGATGTTCCTTTGTAAATAAATGGGAAGACACAGGGAGGAGGCACTAAAATGGAAAAAAGACAATACCAGAATTCAAGAAGCTCCCTGTTAAGCGTTCATCCATTCCCTTGATTTGGAAGTAGCAAACAAGTCATGCAACAGATCCAAACATTATATAAATTATCTAAATAAATACTCTCTGAAAATCAGTCTCCTAAAGCAAAGATCAGTGTTACACTATCCCAGGTGAAATGAATCAACACATTGGTGTATTTTTCTTACCTGATGCAAACAGTGATTGAAGAAGAGTACTGAATAAAAAAATGCTATGATTGTGGCCATTTTTTTCTAAATGCACTTGATACCCTGGAGAGGGATGTCCCAGCCCACACTGGGTCCTTCAAGACTGTGTGTTGAAGCCAAACTGAACACACTAAGGTAAAGACTGAAGCAATATTCTACATAAAAAGACACAGGGAGATTGCCTTCAAAGCCTGTGTAATATTGTTGAACACAGCCAACTCTTTTACTGTATACTCCCAAACCACAAAACTCACAATCATGAATCTGTCATGTGTGATAGCCTTTGCCTTATATAGCTAAAAATTCATGTAGCAGTTACAAATATGGGTACATATGTACATATGCTGACCACCAGTTTTCACAATGTGATTGTCCTTTCACAAGCCCTATGCTCTATATGTTTAATTTGGGAATAATTCAGTAATATTTGCAATACCTGCAATACCTGAAAACCAAGTGGTTTTTCACTTCCTCTTGCACACCTTGTCTTAAGGTACATTTGGGAGTTACAAAAAGCCTCTGTAAAACATTTTATTTCAGGAAGGTTGGTTAGTTAACAATATGTTTTTATCTAGATTTTTTTTCTAATTTATTCTATCAAGAGTACCAAGTTTTTATACAGTCCATAAAGCATCTCAGTGGTAATCAATTTCTGATATCTGCATGATCATCAAGAACAGAATAAATGCTTTGGCAACTATTTATTTCTTCCAACAGTGTCAGTTCCTCCCAGATGTATCTAAGGTGGTATGAGGACCCCTTGGTGCTGTCCCGGGTGAGAGTCATCCCTGAGGGTTTTTCTCACTCTGTTGAGACAGCATGATCTGGCTATTTCTTCCAGTAGGGTTATGGGATAGCCCATGATTTTTGGTGCTGTGCTCATTACCCTCTGTAGTACCTTCTTGTCTGCAGTTGTTAAGCCAGTGTACCATACCGTGACACAGTATGTGAGGACGCTTTTTATTGTTGACCAGTAAAAGGAAGTCATCAGCCACTGTGCCACCTGGTTTTTCTGTAAGACTCTTAGAAAATGGAGTCTCTTTTGGGCCCTCCTGACTACCTGGGACATGTTACTTTTCCAGGTGAGGTCCTGGCTGAGGTGTAATCTCAGGAATTTGAAGGAGGAAACCCTCTCCATACTTCCCCCTTGATATAGAATGGGGCAGGTTCTCCTCTCTGTTTCTAGAAATCCACACCATCTCTTTAGTTTTGCTGGTGTTTAAGTGCAGATTGTTTTCTGAGCACCATGTAGTTAGCTTCTGGGTTTCTTTCCTGTATGCTGCTCAATCTCTTCCTGTAATAAGGCCCAGAATGGTGGTATCATCTGCATTTTTTATTACCATGTTAGATGGGTCTGAATAATGACACTGTTTGCAAAAGTTTATAATCTATTGATATACAAAAACTGTATTGATGAAGATGATAAAAGATGAACAGCAAAATATATTCTCAGCTGAAAGGAAAAACTGTATTGATGAAGATGATAAAAGATGAACAGCAAAATATATTCTCAGCTGAAAGGAAAAAACGGTATCTCAACTGAAAATAAAAAATCAAATATCAACTTGTAGTTAGTATAAAAGGTTATAGAAAAATATCTACAGAGATTCTTAGAGATCCAGATCATGGTTGTCCTAAAGGTGCTTTTTCAAAGACAAATGGACTTTGTTCTTCCTTGAAAATGTTTCATTTCTCATACAAGAAGCTTCTTCAGTTTTCTGAACTTAAACTCTCTGTTTCTAATGCCCAGATAGATCCCTTCTAGGTAGCACTACTTATTTACATGGAGCTTCTTTTTTTGCTATGAACACGAGAACAATTTGCATTTATACTGAACTGATACATGTAGAATTAAAGTCTAAAAACAGCTTCTAAGAACTGTTTTTTAACAAACACAAACTCTAATTGATTTCTAGTAAGTTCTAATGTATTTTTAGTGATACCAATAAGGCAAAAAAGATCACCCTCTATCCACCACCTTGCTAATTTTGCCTAAAGATTAATCAGGGAGACTTGTTCTGCTTCTTTTGAAGATTATTCTAAAGGAAGAACCTTCACATCTATGGCAGTCTATCCTGGATGAAGAGTTTGCCTTGAGTTTGGGTATTAGGCTCCTGAGGAAAGCTAAAATACATAACTCCTGTAGAAATTGTTCTCAGACCGGTAAATGTTAAACAATACTCTATATTCCAAGAAGATCAAGAAGGGCTGTAACCAATAATTAACCAATTCTTAGAATATAGTCTTATCAAGAAGGGAAAATCACCTTCAGCTTCCAGATATTGCTGGTTAAGAAACACGGTGGATCTTTTCATTTGGTCTTAGATCTTCCCATCTTCACTTCTCTCATAATGACCATCCATCTTACTGTGCCTAACCTCTATATTTTATGTCCTTGTTTTCATCTGCTTTTGCATGATTTAATGTGTTAGGTTTTTTTTAAAAAAAAAACTTTTTTTCTGTATTCCCCTTCAATGCTATAGTCACAAGTTGTTTGCTTTTCAATAGGCAGAATGACTTGCTAAATATCTCAAAAAAAGAAAAGGGGCTGATTTTGACAGCAGAATATATATTTTAACCACAGGTGTGGATGTTGGTCATGTATCTTAAACAGAACAAATTTCAGCAAAACCTATCTGTATCTTCTAATTATCTAAGAACTTCCAGTAAAGTTGTCTGGCATAGATACTTATTATGCTAAACCAACTCACTACATAGTAATTAGATGAATCATCTTTTTCCTTCTTTTGTCAGATGTGGATAATATATGGCTGAAATCCAGTCTCTAAGAATGCAGGCTGTGTTATCAAATAAGTGGGAAGTGAAACCATCACTAGATTTCAACCCTTAGAGTTAATTAATTCAGATCTGGGGCAATTCCGGGATTTAATTTCCCAATTTGTTTATATATTTCAACCGTTGAAACTAGAAGCCATTTCAACAGTTGCTTTTCCCCAAATATATTCACTCTATGTAAAGCTTGAAAATTCCCCAGATTGTTGGTGAGATTAAATACAAACATAGAGCAGTCTTTTCTGTCCATATTTCACACCAACACATTTTTTTTGTAATAACTAAGATTTTATAATCCTTCTTCTTAAGGAAAATATTGTTGAGTGACAACTATCTGTTAACCAATTCTTGACGCCTTACACTTGCCCCCCCTCCCCCCAGATGGAAGCTCAAAGAAGCATGAATAAAACAATGTGCATCAGAAAGTGCCTCATGCCAGTAGTATGGAGGATGGCTAGGTTGTTACTGATTGGCACCTATGCTAATATATGCAATACTATGTATCCAGCTCCTTGCCCTTTCCCCATGACCCCTGAGCTAATAACAGATGAGCCCTGAAAAGTTATCAATGATGTTCCCCCTACCATGCCAGAATTGAGATGGTGTAGAGAATTACTTCCAAACATTGCTAAATTCACCTCCAATTCATGCTTACAGATGGTTGAGGTCTGCTGTGCTGTCTATAATTTAGGAAATCTGAGTTATTGTGGATCTGCAATTATGTCACAGGATCAGGAGACCTGTTCCACTTGTTTTCTAGATCCATGCAGTTCACTTGATACCAACAAACTCCTGACTATGGAGTGGCCAACAGGAAATGAAGGACTGCAATACTTTTTCCTACAAGATGTAGAGAAGGGTAGAGTGTATATTTCATCCCATAGTCTCAATTCCACCATATAGTTAGTTAGTTTACTTTATTGATTAGCCCTTGAACCATATCAAAGTGCAGAGTTCAAGACACAAATTATTACTAAAATCTCATAAAAACAATTAAAATGGAATTGGATAAAATACAATTTAAAATGAAATTAGAATAAAATATAATTTAAAATGAAATTGGATAAAATACAATAATTTAATATAAAATATGATAAAATTATATTTCAGTTTTACCCCTGTAAATCTACCCCAATCAATCCCAGATATGCCAATCTCAACCAAACCATTTTGCTTAACTATTGTGCTGTTCTAAATTTTATGTTCAGATTCTGGTTGCATATAAGGTAAGTTGTTTTGATATGAGAATCCCAATGGGTCATTTGTTTAGTATATAGACCAAAATACCTGTCTATCACACTCTTATAGAGGCTATAATCAAATAGGTTGTGAGCCAGGTCTTTTACCTCTTATTACTCCGCAAATGCAGAGATGTCCATTATAGGGTATAGAATGCAATCTCCCATATCTGACCATTGTGTCCAGCTGTTTGAATCTCACTCACGTAAATATCTTCCTAAGATGTTTTGGCAGTTGAAATTTTAAATAGATGTCTATTTGAAAAATATGTTTGCATTTGGTCAGCCATTTCAAGTATTCACCTTACTAAGAATAGCTATATCATTTTTTTTCTTCTATATCTTTAATTCTTTGGGCAGCTCTTTTTTTTAATCGTTCTTCTTTATGCAAGAGACAGGAAGACCACACCTTACAAAATTTGTCAGTTTGGTGATCCAGAAGATTTGTGATTGTGATTTGCTTTGCTCTAATAGACATAACTTGGGTAGTCTATCAGTCTCCATTTCATTGACTTTGTGCCAATAGTTATATGCCCTGGTTTTGGATAGTGCATGAATTGTATAAATTCCTAATTCAGCTCTAAATGCTGCAGCAGTTGTTCTTAGATCTATACCCAAATTACTTATCAAGTGTTAAGACTGTGTTTGTTCTAGTTCTGTAGTTGAGTAATTCAACTTAGTTTATTGCAGTCATAGACCAGAGACTAGAACAAATAAAAACACTCAGTAAATATACCGTTAAAAATTCTAGTATAAAATAAATAACAACTAAAATCTATGATAAAATCTAGTCTGTCAATTATACATGGTCTAACTATACTAAAAATACAATCCATAAACTATGTGACCCATTGTCAATTTAATACTAAAGGGGAAAGGAATAAGCAGTGCAAAGGGTTTGCCACATTTGTTATATAACATAAGTATGGTGGATTAGACATGTATTTCCAATGAATCCGCGGTGCTGCTAAGGAACCTTAGCTTTATATGCTTTAATTAATGGGGCTAGGGACCCTGGGTAACTATGATTCTTTAATTTAAGTAGTAAATTTAAATGAACTTTTTGCTCTAAGTGTACTCCATTGAGGCCAAGATCCAGTCTTGGAAAAAGTTACACTTAAATATACAAAGGTGTTAATCTGTTCAATTGGTTCACTATCTAATTGCCATCTATGTCTCTCATGATGATTTTCAAACACCATGATTTTTTTTAGATTTACTATTGGCTAGGAAGTTATCCTGGCAATAGGAGCTGAATCTTCTTAATAGACTATGTAATCCTACTTGTGAATACCATAATAAAATCACACCATCACCATAGACCAAGCTGTTACACATGTATGTTACACTATGTATTTAGGCTCATTGACATATATACTATGAGATCCTTCATTAACCCTGGCAAGTCATTGATATATAAACTAAATAATAATGGGGCCAGGATACACCCTTGCTTTAGCCATTTGTTTGTGTGAATCCTGTTAGTCAGAGCCCATTAACCCTTACCACACCCTTCAACAGGTACTTGTGTAAAGGGCTTTAATCCAAGCCAGCAGTCTCGATTCTATTTTAAGAGATGTCACTTTGCTCCATAGTACTTCTCTGGTTACCTTATCAAATGCTAACGCATGAATGAAACTGTGTGCATCAGGTAGTATGGATGATGGCTGGGTGTTACTGATTGGCACCTGTGCTATATATTCAATACTATAAATGAATAAAATTAAAAATTCAAGGTCCAGATATATTATAAGTAAAAGAAGGAGATGAAACGCTGTAATAGACCATGATTCATTATAGCTAACGTTTCGGGGACTCACTCATCCCCTTCATCAGAGCAAATGGAATGAAGTTTGTTATTTGTCAGTTTGTGGTGTTTTTTGCTACTTCCCTAGTATCGTGCGTGTGGATTGGCTGCCTTTCTGGCTGTATATTGCATGTCGTGATTGGTTGTTCAACGGTTTGCCTTTGTGCAGGCTCAATGCTTTCCATCTCATGTTATGTTTGTATGCAAGTCCTTTCTTTCACTTTTCTTGTGTGTAGCATGTTGTAAATTGGATTCAAGTCGGTGCAACGATTGATGGTTTCTATGGACAGCCAACTTGGAATCAGAATCCTGAAAATTCAATACTATATATCCAGCTCCTTGCCATTGTGCCATGCTCTCTGACCTAGTAACAGATGAGCCCTAAAACATTATTAATGATGTTCCCCCTACCATGCCAGAATTGAGACAATATAGAAAAATACTTCCAAACCTTGCTAAGTTCACCTCAATTTATACTTACAGATGGTTGAGGCCTACTCTGCTATCTATAATTCAGGAAATTTGAGTTATTGTTGGATCTGCAATTATATCACAGGATCAGGAGACATGATCCACCTGTTTGCTAAATCCATGCCACTCACTTGATACCAACAAATTTGGTCTGACAATAATTTGACCTTGGAGTGGCCAAGAGGGCTGCAATACATTTTCCTACAAGGTGTAGAGAAGGGTGGGATGTATATTTCTTTCCATAGTCTCAGTTCCACCATTCAGGATGAAGTCCCATTGGGACAAAGTTTGTGCAGTGTCACTATTCACATTACTATGTAGTTCTTTATACAAATATTCTAAAGATTATAGAATCAGACTTCGTTTGTACACCAGAAGCAAAGATGCCATTTTTTCTGACCCCACAGATGATGATTGTTCCTTTGATCCCTGAATCAAATATCCCTGCTTTGATCATATGGAGATCCAGAAATTAGGTAAGAGACGGCTAATTTCTGAGCCATCAGCCCAACAGTTAATACAGTCCTTGATTCCCCAACTCACTATTTGTGGCCAGCCATAAGACTGTACTCAGTGTACATTCCACGATTGTGTTCAGATGGTAAAGAGGGATGCATGGACTTCTACCCCACCATATCTCCATCTCCTTAATCAGGAGGCCTAGGCAACAGTTCTTGATTTGTTCATCTTTGATCCAGCAAAATGGCTGCATGGCATAATGACTCCCACAGGTTTGTATTTTATCTGTGGGGACCACGCTTATTGAAGGCTTCCCTCTGGGTAAACAGGAACCTGTTTTATACATATATGGGTAATATTTCCTGAATTGCTGCCCCTTGAGGATCCCAGACCTGCATGTCCCAGCTCATGCTCACATTGAAAAGTGAAGTTGGAGTTCACTAGCCAGAGGATTGAATAGGTTTTATAGAGCTGTAATTCCCCACGTGAGTATCAACATATTATGGGATTAATGTAAGAAATGTTCTAGGCTGTTAGAACTATTGGCAAATACAGGGTGTCCCAAAATAAATGAAACCCACAACATTTCCAATAAATATGCTGGTTTTAATCCTGTATAATATTTTTCAGATTTGTTAGCAGTTATGAATAACAAATATTAGTTTAAAACCCCATGGCTTGGAAGTTAGAAGAAAAAATTTTTTGCGTCACAACTTATATAGAGACTAAATCCTACAAGGTTGTTCAAACACGCTTCCGCAGAAAGTTTATTTTCAACACTTATCCTGGAAAATCCCAGATATTCCTGTGGTATCACAACTTTCAAACCTATGGAACTGTAAATAAAC